>JANAVB010038034.1:0-62631 GCA_029216955.1 Iris pallida
GGCGGATCCGTTCACCAAGGGCCTCAAGCGCCAGCTGGTCGATGACACAACTTGTAAAATGGGCTTGAAGGCATTCTGATATTGTATTATTGTATTCCTACCATAAAGTTTTATGCTATTAGTTCAAAGATTTATCTACTAGGCATCTAGCTTTTGGTTCAAGGGAGGACCACTAATCGGAAGAATATCAGGAACAGTGGGGACATGTTCTATTGGACATGGAGAGGTTACGGACCTATAACCACTGTTGTCTACTATTGTTTTCTGCGAAAAACGGTTTCTGTGGGAAGGTTGGCTTAAATGCCTTAATGAGTTCTCAGGCAGAGTGAATGCCTGGAGTGCTTTACAGGAAGCACGGTAGCGCAGCACTACAAGGAGTGTAACTCCATGCTACAGTGGGTGACTCCACCATGAGGTTCCCAGGTAGGGATAATGCCTCGGCTTTGCAAGCCAAGTCACAGCGGAGTAGCACCACAAATAGGCAGGTAGCCTAATGCTGTATGATAATCGTAATAAAGAGAAGTAGACAGCACTACAAAGAGGACGATGTCCTCATGTTACAGTGGCATGACACCACGAAGAGGTACCAGGTAGGGTAAAGCCTCGGCTTTACGAGCCATGTCATAGCGGCGTAACACCGCACGGAAGTGCAAGGCTTCATGCTGGGTAGTTTGGCACTACAAAGAGGCCTGTGACCTCATGCTACAGTAGTATGACACTACGATGAGGTACCCAGATGGGGTAAAGCCTCGGCTTTAAGCCATGTCATAGCGGCGTAGCATCGCAAAGAAGCGCAATGCTTCATGCCATGACTCTTTATAAAGAACTCACCTATAGTGTATGGACAGAGATATCAGGCCGTCTCTTGAGGGTAAACTTGTAGACGCCCAAAAATTATACACTAAAACCAGGCTGGCACAAGGCCTTCAATGTGCAGCCAGAAGCACAGTTGATGTCATTATGTGAGTAGGAAGAATTACAGTTATGGTACAGAATTCAAGGCTTAGTCCATTCTTGTATCATGTTGTTATTTAACCTATGCGGGAAGATTCAAGTCGTAGCGACATCTCTTCTAATGCATGATGGGCAGTAACTGTGGGGAACGCTCAACCCATATATGGAGATATGTGGGGGATTGTTGGTGTTTTTGCCTTTAGACTAGAAAAGATAGTCCCCACAACGGCTACACCAAATGGTGAGTATCTTAATATAATGCTTTGCTTGTGTTGAGGTGTGCACATGAGGTATAGTGGGGCACAAGTTTGTGCCATGTGGAAGTATTTTCCTAGAAGGAAAAATGATTAAATCCAACAAGGATGCAAGTTAATTTTTGTTGTGCGGACTCAGACTCGGATACGGACTCCAGGATGTCTCGTGCATGCATGGGAGCGTTCGGGGGGTTGGCGTGGACTGGCACACTTCTATGCTGATTGTGGGATGATCTAAAATATCAAACTCTATTTTTTGAGTATTGGTATTTTAGTCCCACATCGGATAGGAGAAGAGGTGAAGTCTCAACTCCACTCTATAAATAGAGCCCCTTGGCCTCCTTTGAAAGATGCACCAAGAAGAGATTTGAGGGAGTCTGTTAAGTCCAGGAAGCCCGTTCAAGTGTCAAATATTGACTTATGAGCGTTCCAGAAGTTTTTCGTGAACTTGCTGGTTCCTGGAAGCTGTTCGTGCTCGTGTGGGGAGAATAAAGCTTTGAGCAACGGTGGTTCATTCACCCCAGCATCTCATTCTCGCCAATCATCGCTGCTGTTGCCTTTTACAGTAACTTCTTTTTAGAAGTTCTACTGCCGATAGTTGCTTGCACAAAGTCTCTTTAGATTTTTTGTGTATTACGTAGAATCTTTTTAGATCCTCGTAATTCAGAATCCTCCAGGATTTCTGTTGCACATCTTCTTTAAGGTGTTGCGTTTGAAACGTTGTGTGTACAATTGTTTCAGTTTCAGAATTTTCTATCGAAAATTGTGCCTCGGCACTAACATATATATATATATATATATATATATTTATTTATATATATATATATATATATATATATATATGAATAGATCGAAGCCCACACCAAGTTTTACGCGGTTCGGCGCCTATGGTCATACTCAAGAACATGTCCATAAAGCATCATATTGTTCTACAATCACCTGTATAGGGCAGCCAACGAGCCAAGCCGAGCCAAGCTTTTGTAAGCTTGAGCTTGGCTTGCCTAGAATTAATCTAGCTCATGCTCGAGCTCGAGGTTGATAAATTTTTTATTTTAGAGCTTGAGCTTGGCTCGAGCTTCTTTATATTAAGCTTGAGCTTGGCTTGATAAGCAAGCTTGATTCAAGCTTGATAAGCAAGCTTGATTCAAGCTTGATAAGCTCAAAATAAAGCTCGTTAAACTTGATTTCAAGCTCGCTCAACTCAAGCTCATTAAGCTTGATTTCAAGCTTAACGGGCTCGATTTTAATTTATTTAGGTTTGAATTCAAGTACCTGTAATATTAACAATTTATTTATAAAAAATTAATCAAAAAAGTTCCTTAATATCAATTATTAGGGACATATAAATATATAATGCACATAAATATATATAATTAAAATTCAATAAAGAACAAATGAGCTTCTAAACAAGCTCCTAAACGAGCTTCTAAACGAGCCAGCTCGCAAGCTCATAAACGATCCAGCTCGCGAGCTCAAATGAGCCGAGTACTTCTAAGCTTGAGCTTGGCTCGTTTATTAAACGAGCTCAAAAATAAAGCTTGAGCTCAGCTTGTTTACTAAACGAACCGAGCTCAAACGTGCTTTTATCGAGCCGAGTTTCGAACAACTCGCAAATGGCTTGGCTCATGCTCTAATGGCTAGTAGGTAGAGACATAGCACATCCTGGCTGATTGAGTTCGATCCCATGAAAAAATAAATTATTCCTTCCAATTATGATAACTGCAAAACTTGTCGCTATTTTGACATATTTTGACGCTAAACAGGAATAACGATGGAACAATGACCAAAATTTTCGTCGTTAGTTCATATGTTGTGTAATTTATGTCACTGAATTAACTAATCATCGACGAAATTAGCGACGGAATAGCGATTAACATATCTATCACTAAGTCAATGTCTAACTTAGTGATGGAAATAGCAATCGCCTTTGATACTCTATGTATCAGACATAAACTGTATCATAATAGCAATTGAAAAGTTTAGTCGTTAATTCGCCACTAGCCGTCGCTAAGTAGTCGCTATTCCATTGCTGACTGAAATTTTTTATTTTTTTTGTTGATCTGTCGCTGGTATGTCGTTATTTCGTCGCTTGTTAGTCGTTTTTCTATCACTAACTTGGAATTTTTTCCAAAATCAAATATTGTTTGCTACACACACTATAACGTGCAATATATAAAAATATCATGTCCATACCCACACATCCCAATCAACACATAATATCCCAATCAAGGCATCCAACCACACAGTATCCAAACATCCATATCCATATCCCAATCAACAATATAGTATCCAAACATTCATCCACACATGTATCTACGTATAAACAAACAAGTAAACCAGTAGTCTAACAATAGTACTAATATCCATACAGTACAACAATAATACAATATAGAGTATCAACACTAAAATATAATACAATATAAATACATCACTCAAAATGCATCAAAGAATCAGCATGTAGGTAGGGGTGGTAGCGGCGACGGATGGTGCTGCTGGCTAGGCATTAACTCCAACATAAACGTTAGTCAAGACCTGCTGCATGGCATCCAAAATAACAGGAGTATGAGCAACTGGAGGAGCAGACTGACTCGCCGAAGGAGGAGGAGCGGCAGTAGGAGCAATAACATCAGGAGCAGAAGGAGGAGGCATCCTCTCCTAGCTGGCGCACGTAGCTGACTAGTCTCAGCCCCCTCTCCTTCCCCTTCCCCTTTTCAACACTACATTCAACATGATAAGATAACAACAACACTATATTCTACATGTCTATAACAATTGTTCAATATTTCATGTTTATATATAGCAACTTCACAACAATGTTATTACTTTATTTTATCTTGGTTCTTTTTTTACTCAATATTGAAAATCTCATGGAATATAGAAACAAAAACATAATGACAATTCTTTTTATTAAGTGTGAAGGTAAATGAGAGAATGATCAAAACCAACCACCATTTGATAAATCAATTTTGTCACGATTACAAAGACTCTGAATGATTCATCTGCATGAATCTAACTTCAACTAGGCCCTTTGATTCAACAAGACAGCACAATACACCACGCAAAGCGGGACTTTACAGGAGATAGACCTGTCAATGGATAGTCGAAAATTCGAATCCGATTCGATTCCATATCTAAACTTTCAAATATTATTCGAAATTTTGGATATCCGATTCGGATATCCGAATATTTTTCTGATATTATCTTTTTTCGGATACGAATTCAGATATTAAGGTATTCGAATTCGTTATATCCGATCCGACTTTAAATTGCAAATTTCGAATATCGGATTGGGATATCAAATTCGTGCATTCAAAATTTTATATATATTATAGTATAATATATATGTTTTTATATATTAATTAATAGTGATGATTTTCAACATAAGATGGAAGGACTCAAATAAAGCAATATGTAGATCAAGTCAATTGAACATTGTTGGAATTTTTAACAGAAGACGAAAGGGCTCAAATAGAGCAACTAAATTTGGAGTTCGGATATTCGAATAATAACTAAATTTTTATTATTTCGGACTTCAGATAATCGAATAATAGCATTCAAATTTTTTTAGCTAATCGGATCGGATATTATCCGATATCCGTTAAAATAGACAAATACGGATTCGAAGTGTTAAAAGAGATTTTCGTTCGGATATCGAATCGGATTCGGATATTACCAAAAAATTCGGATACGGATATTGTCCTGTCCTTACTGATAAGCATCTGTTGACACCCCTAACAGGAGAGTCGGGAGCACCTATTCTTCGAATGTCATGTGGCAAGTGTTGGAGTCCAGTCTAGATTTGGTAACAACATATTTGTGGAATCCAAATCTAATTAAATATTTGATTTGATTTAGTTTAATTAGATTTGGATGTCCATAATTGATATTGTGTTATTTTAGATATAATAGGATTCTTATTTTAGGAAATTCTATTATGATCTAAAATAGGATAATTGATGGGCTATTTTAGGTGTAATAGGATTCTTATTTTAGGGTTTCCTATTTAAGAAATCATATTATGACCTAAAATAGGATTTTTATCATCCTATATATGGGGTGAGGGTGGAGGCACAAAGCATAAGCATATAGCACAAAGTGGAGATTTCGGGTGCTCGTCCACAAAAAAATCTAAGAGAAAGTTCATACTTTGCTCTAAGGACTTCGTCATCCAAGATAGAAGGAAGAAGAAGATCTAATCGATGAGTCATCAACTTCAGTTAGAGAGATAGCTACGGGTTGGTGAGTGATCTCAATTGTAATCTTCCATTTTTCTTCTTGATAATGGTGAGGGGTTGGACATATTAGGGCAAAGGGTTCAACGTGAGTTCTGCCAATCTTGTAATTTCATATTAGTTATTAAAGGTTAGGATTTGTCCAGGTGACGTACGTCACCACCATATACTTTTCTTCATCTTGTGCTTGGTATCCGTTAGACGGGGGTTGGTTTGATCAGGTTGATTGGCAAACGCTTCCGTATGCACCCAATAATTGGTATCAGAGCTTTGGGGGTTCTGGCAACCATATCTACGGAGAAGATGAACACTCGGGTGATCACCCTCACAGGGGAAACTGGGCGATTTAGAAGCCAAGGATGGAGGATCTACTTTGGTACAAGAACTTACATGGTCCGTTGGAGGTCGATAACGCTGTCACGACCCGCACCCTAGAGTAAGGGTACGAGAACGTAACAACGCCCAGCCTATGCCGCAGTGTCGGCGGTAGAACGCTGTCCTAGGTCTCATGCATCTAACAGTATAAGACTAAGCAGTTTATACTCCCCGAATGGGGGTGACATGGCAGAATGTAAACTCAATCATATCTAATGTAGAACATAATGGAAGATAGATAAAACATGAAATCCAAAAAGAGATACAGCAGATAGAAGTCTAAGTGTCTAAGATACACAAATCCAGAAATACATCTCGAAGCTCCGATACGATAATCCATAAATACTACTCAAGACAACTGAAAATAAGCTATAAGCAAAACCCTAGCTATCTATACAACCTCTACTATGTCTCCTCTAGGCTAGCAGGCAACCTCCAAGTTATCTGTAAAATTTATCAACAGGTCCAGTCAGGACAGGAGCGAGCACAATATATCTCAACAGTTCATAGCAGGTTAGAAAATATAATCATGCAGTAAAGTAAGATACAGGTACTGAAAGAAATGCAGTATGTAAACAGAGAGAGCTGTAATAGAAATATCTACTATAAATAGAGACTAACAGTGGCTAGTGAGTCAGAGTACAATATAGACATGTAAATGGCATAGGAGATTCTGATGAGACACTATGGAAAGATTCTGATGAGATACTACTTGGGTATTATTCACATGTCTACTTCTACTCCCCCGTACCCCGAATCAATACACAAGGATCCAACCAGGTTATGTTATGATTCCATGCAAAGGCCCCCGAAGGGTGATACATGGATGTCCCATAAATGGGGATTTTAGGAGATTCTAGGATACCCAGTAAATGGGATAAGGATTCTAGGAGACTCTGTGATCATAAGAGTATATGTCACAATTGATCTAAGAACCAATGAAGCATAGTGATACGCCATGTATGTGAAACGTACAGAACATGTAGTACTCGATGCTCCCTAAGGATAACATCTCAAGAAGGGATCCATATAGTACCAATCCGTGTGACCAACGTGAAAGAAACAAGTAAAGTAATTTAATACAAGAAATAATTCTAAGTAGGATATGAAATGATCAGAGAATGTACTCGCCTTGATTTGATTGGAGTCGACGTACGCGACACGAACGTGTCGACACGAGGTAGGTACACTGCTATGCTCTACAGAGGGTCCCATACGACGACACGGGCAGTCCCAATGAGTCCAGAGTAGTCCAAATAGCCTAGTTTGGTATGTAAAAGTCTAAAAGTACAATAATCAAATCAAGAATAGAAAATGACTATCACAGTCACGATTTATGATTTCGGAAAAATATAATTAAATAAATATAATAAATTTCTGGAAATCCTTATAATGATAAAAAATATATCTGCGTTAATCAACATATTTTAGATAATATTTCAAAACTCAGAAAATTATTTCTGTACCAATATTCCTATTTTGATAAATATGAATTTAGGGAAAAAGATTAACTATACAAAATTATCCAAAATTGTTTATAATAATTTAGGAAAATAAATATTGTATTAATCGAGATATTTTGATATTATTTAATAATAAGGGAAAAACGTTCTAGTATCAATGTATTTTATGAATATATTAGTAAAGCCTACTCTTCGGGCAAAAAATCACTAAATGAATAATTAAACTACTAATTTAGGTCAAAACTTACTATTAATATTTTAGGAATATTATTATATATTTTTATATAATTTCCAAGTAAGTAATTACGTTAAAATAATAATACCAATAAAATAATAATGGGACCAATTTATATACTATATATAAACTAACATACATTATCATAAACTAATATACATTTATTATAAAGCTGTTATACGTTATATTAAACAAATGTACATTTATTATTATACAAACAGTATATTATAAATATAACTAATATATATTATACATATATATAAACTTAATATATATAATATATATAAACTAATAATTATACATATAATAAAGGGGGCTGATCCCCAACAGAACTCAGATCTAAGAAAGGAGGGGCTCACATGATCTCGACGGAAGGGGGTTTGCGCCGACGGAGCGGCGACGGACGTCGGAGCTCGGCGGAGCTCGCCATGGCGCCGAAGGGATCGGTCAGCAAGGCTCGTCCGGGGCGGCGACGGGAGGATGCGGGCGAACGGCTCGGCGAGGGCTCAGCTACGGCGACTCAGGGAGGCGTACAACGACGGCGAGGGCGGCGCTGTCCTCCGGATCTGGCGGGGGGCGGCGGAACGCGGCTGGGCAGCTCGGCGGGGATGGCCGCGGATGAGCAACGTTGGTGGGGTTTGGCCACAAGGTCGACGGAAGGGGGCTCGTACGGCGGCGCGAGCTCGGCCAGGACGGCGCGTGGATGGACTCGCACGACGGCGACGCCGGACGGAGGGTGGCGGAGCTGGGTGGCGGTCACCGGCCAGGTTATCTCTCCATCTCTCTTTTTCTCTATGATTTGGTCGGGTTTTTGGGGAAAAGGCGGTGGTGGGTTGTTCCGGTGGTGGCGGTGGTGGCTAACGGTGGTGGCTGTGGTGGCCATCAGTGGTGGTGGCTAACGGTGGTGGTGGTGGTTGATGGTGTTGGCGGCGGTGTCGGCCGGGGCGGTTTGGTCGGCAGGGCGGTTGGGTGGTGGATCTGATGGTGGCGGTGTCGTGGATCTGATGGTGGCGGTGGTGGCGTGTGGTTGTGATAACGGTGGCGGTGTCGTGGATCTCCGGCGATGGCCGAAGACGCCGGGGTGGTCGGGATTCTAATGGCAGGGGTGGTTCGGTGAGTGATGAGAGTATGGCGGCTGGTGGAATAGAAATTAGGTTTTTTTGGGATTTGTGCAAGATGTAATATTTTAGGGATGTGTGCTATTTATAGGGGAGGAAGGGGAAACCCTAAAAGCTAAATGTAAATGTAATAAAAAATAGAATGAAATGGATGGACACAGACACGGACACGATGCACTTAGAATGCATTGGGGTTTGAATGCACACTTTGTGTAGGATGGAAACATGGTCCGAAATGACGAAATCATGTAGAAATAATTCAATAAGCTCCAGCTCACTACAAATACGTTTTCAATGTATATATGTAAATATATATTTATCATTTATTAGGCCTTAGGCCAAAAAGGGGTTGAAATCTAATAGTCCTAATGGCTACAAGTTTTCAAAGTATTTACAAATATATGTGAATCTAGTCTATATTAGTTAAGAAATTTGAAATAACTTATTTTATTTTATATAAGTCCAAATCTATAATATTTTCAATAAACCGTTTCGAAAAGCCAATAACCCAATAACAAAATTCCTTAACATATCGCAATCGAAAAATGTATATTATATAAATAATTATAAAAATCAAAATCGGTGTTTTGATGATTCAGGAAGATCTTTAGAAAATAACATTTTCAACAAAAAGAAAATTCAAAAAATTTCTAGAATTCGGTTCAAGGAGGTTACAAATCTACCCTCCTTAAAGAAATTTCGTCCTCGAAATTTAAAGGTTGCCAAGGGAGTTAAAACATGATAGAAATTTAGGCAATAACTCAGACACGATCAAAAGACAATGACAATGGCACGATCAAGATTATCAACTTGAAATTATTTGAACACGACTATTGATTTGACACGATAGAATCATAGAATGATCATCATTATTTAGACACAATTCAGATTATTTAGTCATGATCTTAACCACGGCTAAGAGAAACGAATGGAGAACGAAATTCGAGTATAGAACGATCGGTAGTTAGATTTGATGGAAATCGGACTCTAGGTCGTATAAGCACGATCAAGATCCAAACTTAGTTATGAATGGCGATAACATCATAATTTTGGAATCAAGGTTGTAAAGGCACGGTCAATACAAAAAATGATGCGATTGGTCATCGCTAGGAAAAAAATGAAACGTTTGGCACGATCAATGACTAAGGATCAAACCACTTGATCACGAACCAAATCGAGGCTTAAAGCTTGGAATGACTAAAATCACTTAGGCATGGCGTATGTAGAGTGACAAAAATCAAAACCTCGTCATGAAATAGGAAGGAAATAGCAGCACGGTGACTAGAGGATTGAATTTTAGGCACGAAGGAAAAATTATTTCGGATATGATCACTAAATTTTGTGATAATCAAATCAGGTAGTCGCGATCAAGGACAAAATTTTAAGCACGATCCAGAGGCAAAATTGGTACGTATAGTCATGTTCTTTAGAATCACGACCATGGATTTCATAGTCGTCTAGTCATGCCAGGTCATTTAGGCACGAATAATCATGAGAATTTCAGATGATATTAGGAAATCAAATCATGGTCAGAAAACATTTTAGACACGAGTGCAAAAATCCAAACATGATAAAAATCAAAATTTGACACGATCAAGATAAGATCAGCCTAATCTTGGTCAAATAATATTTAAATATGACAAAGAGTATCGTAGTAGCCTAGGCACGATCAAGCATAAAATTCGGTATAATCAAGGATAGTATGAAGATAAATCGGAATTGGAACAGAACTTAGTCATTTTCAAGAATAATTCAGAGTTTTATGCACGAGTGATATGGGTATCGAAGTTTGATTGCGGTCAAAATTAAAATATTGACACGATGAAGAATAAAGCTAATCAATATTTGGATTTAGGTTCGAAAAAATTGAAATCGAGATTTTTGAGCACGATCAACATATGATAGAGATCCAAGTCACAATAGAATTCAAATAAATTGAGTACGGTCAAGGGTCAAGACTATTAGTATGATGAAAGGTACTACTCAAGGAAAATCAAAATCAAAAGTTTAAGGAACGAATGTCAATAGCATTGAAATCCAATCACAATAATATTAAGAAATTTTAGTCGCGATACGATCTAAGTTGATCAATTTTAGAAACCAAGATTTGGGCAATATGGAGGACAGGTTCATCGAAGTCTGAGCACGAGCATACAAGAATGGGGATTCAGGTCATAATCAAGTTTAATTCAATTGAGTACAACCCAAGATATTAATATGATAAGAAAAGATGATCGAAGTCAATTTGGTCGTAATTAAGGGAGCTAGGATTCAATGATATTGAAAACCTTTTAGGGAACAAGGAAAGATTTCATAAGAAGTCAAGTTAATCATCTCTCACTAATACCATCAAGTTTATCATTTGCCAAATCATATTTTTATCTCACAAGTCCCAATATGAAAATCAACCTCTACATAACTATCATCAAAATTTTATAACCTTCAGTCATCTAAACCTTTACCATGATCACCATAGACAAAATTCCAAACTTCTAAAACATTATCCACGAAGCATACCCCTCTTAATTAGGTATCAACACTTATCCATTTAATCAAGTTTCTAAATTCTTTCACCTCGTTCTAAATTAGATCCGAAACCTCTAAATCCAGTTTATGAAATCCTTGGACTTGTTTAAATCAAGTCTCGTATTTACTCAACTCCAATACCACCATGTCATACAAAATTTATTTATAAATCATCCTTCGTATTTCTTCAATGTTCACCTTCAATATTATCTTTTTTTGAATTCTATAATTTTTTTTCATCTAAAATAATTCATATAGCTTAAAATCTTTGTGTTCTCTCTGTCTCTAGTCACCCCCTTACAATATCTAGTTCAATTTCACAAGATCATCGAATATAATTAAATTTTCTTTTTCATTTCTAAATTTCTACATAGCCTCAGAGTAGAAGTTCCCACGAATCAATAACCAAAATTTCTAGGTTCTCAAACTAGGCTGACCTCTAATATCCTCATTAGTTTTTTTTTTTTGAAATACATCCATGAATTATTCATAACTCAAATTTTTGTGATTGTTTCTAAATTAATAACATTATCCCTCGATTTCATTTTAAACCTTTACCACATCTCCATTTCAATTTTTTTTTTGACATCCAACATTTTAATTCCTACAAAATCATCATATGATAACCAATTACGTCATTTTTGACCTAGATGATTCACGTCACTTCCTCAACATTTCTCAGGTAAAAACAATATGAAGATTCAGGGGTTCAGAGTACAGCTGACATAATTTGTTACGAGACAGAATTGATATAATCAGGACAGTTATATAAGACGAGGAATGATGGTAATAAAATATTGGCAGGAAAGAGTAATAATATAATCTGTTCTGCTTATCTGTTTAAAAGAGAAACCTATTTTGGAACCAGAATTATAATACCAAATCCAAAATCAGGTCTAGCAAAAATCATTGATTCATTGTATTAAGAAGAAATTCATAGTAAGAAGTTGCACGAGGTTCATAAAAACAGCTAAACCCACTCCTAAGTTAAATAATAAGAAACAAAACAAAACAAACAAATAATAATTCTTTTTTTGAAGGACTGAAACAAAAGTAGAGAAAACATGTTCGAAAATATTTAAGGTACAATCAGATAATCATATGCGTCTATCCAAAATCATGGTACTCTAAATCCTCGTCATACTAGTAAGCAAGGCTACGATAATCACAAAGTCCTCGACTTAGGCACATACCTCTAGAATCGTGGTATTTAACATTTTTGCGAGGCCGCTAGCTTGGCTGTGAAAAACCTTAAATTCCCACACCCAAGAAATATATCCAAAGCCAGACTATATGTCCTCACCATGCTGGCTAATGTGACTATCGAAGACTAGATTCCAAAACTTAGATGACCTAGCCCATATAATTTTATCTTGACAAAAATTAAATTAAATCAACAATGAATACCCAAAATCAAATTTATCAACAAACATCAAGATTCAAAGATTTACAAAAATCCTTCAAATCATATAAATGCAAACTTGGATGCTACAGCTAACATCAAGATTCAAAATTCAACAATCTTCCATCAAAATCAATAAATACAAACTCAAATTCAACAATAATCCATCAAAATCAAATTCAACAACAGAAAATAAAGATAAATCAAATCAAGGAAAGGAGAGTTTTCAAATCGAAGTTAAATAAGATTCTCAAGGGTCGTCCCAGGAATCTCTCAAGGGATCCTAACTGTGATTGAGTACCTTCAAAATATATTCTAATCCTACTACAGGCTGTAGTGGTACTCTAGTTCGAATACCACTACATAAACATGACCTGCATGGGCCACCACTAAAAACGTGTCATGACCCGCACCCTAGAGTAAGGGTACAAGAACGTAACAACGCCCAGCCTACGCCGCAGTGTCGGCGGTAGAACGCTGTCCTAGGTCTCATACATCTAACAGTATAAGGCTAAGCAGTTTATACTCCCCGAATGGGGGTGACATGGCAGAATGTAACTCAATCACATCTAAGGTAGAACATAATGGAAGATAGATAAAACATGAAATCCAAAAAGAGATACAGCAGATAGAAGTCTAAGTGTCTAAGATACACAAATCCAGAAATACAACTCGAAGCTCCGATACGGTAATCCATAAATACAACTCAAGACAACTGAAAATAAGCTATAAGCAAAACCCTAGCTATCTATACAACCTCTACTGTATCTCCTCTACGCTAGCAGGCAACCTCCAAGCTATCTGTAAAATTTATCAACAGGTCCAGTCAGGACGGGAGCGAGTACAATACATCTCAACAGTTCATAGCAGGTTAGAAAATATAATCATGCAGTAAAGTAAGATACGGTTACTGAAAGAAATGCAGTATATAAACAGAGAGAGAGAGCTGTAATACAAATATCTACTATAAATAGAGACTAACAGTGGCTAGTGAGTCAGAGTACAATATAGACATGTAAATGGCATAGGAGATTCTGATGAGATACTATGGAATGATTCTGATGAGACACTACTTGGGTATTATTCACATGTCTAATTCTACTCTCCCGTACCCCCAATCAATACACAAGGATCCAACCAGGTTATGTTATGATTTCATGCAAAGGCCTTCGAAGGGTGATACATGGATGTCCCATAAATAGGGATTCTAGAAGATTCTAGGATACCCAGTAAATAGGATAAGGATTCTAAGAGACTCTGTGATCATAAGAGTATATGTCACAAGTGATCAAAGAACCAATGAAGCATAGTGATACGCCATGTAAGTGAAACGCACAGAACATGTAGTACCCGATGCTCCCTAAGGATAACATCTCAAGAAGGGATCCATATAGTACCAATCCGTGTGACCAACGTGACAGTAACAAGTAAAGTAATTTAATACAGAAAATAATTTTAAGCAGGATATGAAATGATCAGAGAATATACTCGCCTTGATTTGATTGGAGTCGATGTGCATGACACGAACGTGTCGACACGAGGTAGGTACACTGCTATGCTCTATAGAGGGTCCCAGACGACGACACGGGCAGTTCCAATAAGTCCAGAGTAGTCCAAATAGCCTAGTTTGGTATGTAAAAGTCTAAAATCAGGGTTTGGTACAATAATCAAATCAAGAATAGAAAATGACTATCATAGTCACGATTTATGATTTCAGAAAAATATAATTAAATAAATATAATAAATTTTGGAAATCCTTATAATGATAAAAATATATCTGCGTTAATCAACATATTTTAGATAATATTACAAAACTCAGAAAATTATTTTTGTACCAATATTCCTATTTTGATAAATATGAATTTAGGAAAAAAGATTAACTATACAAAATTATCCAAAATTGTTTATAATAATTTAGGAAAGTAGATATTGTATTAATCGAGATATTTTGATATTATTTAATAATAAGGGAAAAATGTTCTAGTATCAATATATTTTATGAATATATTAGTAAAGCCTACTCTTCGGGTAAAAAATCACTAAATGAATAATTAAACTATTAATTTAGGTTAAAACTTACTATTAATATTTTAGGAATATTATTATATATTTTTATATAATTTCCAAGTAAGTAATTACGTTAAAATAATAATACCAATAAAATAATAATGGGACCAATTTATATACTATATATAAACTAACATACATTATCATAAACTAATATACATTTATTATAAAGCTATTATACATTATATTAAACAAATGTACATTTATTATTATACAAACAATATATTATAAATATAACTAATATATATTATTTATATCAACTAATATATATTATATATATATATATAAACTTAATATATATAATATATATAAACTAATAATTATACATATAATAAAGGGGGCTGATCCCCAACAGAACTCAGATCTAAGAAAGGAGGGGCTCACATGATCTCGGCGGAAGGGGGTTTGCGTCGGCGGAGCGGCGACGGACGCCGGAGCTCGGCGGAGCTCGCCATGGCTCCGAAGGGATCGGTCAGCAAGGCTCGTCCGGGGCGGCGACGGGAGGATGCGAACGAACGGCTCGGCGAGGGCTCAGCTACGACGACTCAGGGAGGCGTACAACGACGGCGAGGGCGGCGTTGTCCTCCGGATCTGGCGGGGGGCGGCGGAACGCGGCTGGGCAGCTCGGCGGGGATGGCCGCGGATGAGCAACGTTGGTGGGGTTTGGCCACAAGGACGACGGAAGGGGGCTTACGCGGCGGCGCGAGCTCGGCCAGGGCGGCACGTGGATGGACTCGCGCGACGGCGACGCCGGACGAAGGGTGGCGGAACTGGGTGGCGGTCACCGGCCAGGTTATCTCTCCCTCTCTCTTTTTCTCCATGATTTGGTCGGGTTTTTGGGGAAAAGGCGGTGGTGGGTTGTTCCGGTGGTGGCGGTGGTGGCTAACGGTGGTGGCTGTGGTGGCCATCGGTGGTAGTGGCTAACGGTGGTGGTGGTGGTTGATGGTGTTGGCGGCGGTGCCGGCCGGGGCGGTTTGGTCGGCAGGGCGGTTGGGTGGTGGATCTGATGGTGGGGGTGTCGTGGATCTGATGGTGGCGGTGGTGGCGTGTGGTTGTGATGACGGTGGCGGTGTCGTAGATCTCCGGCGATGGCCTGAGACGTCGGGGTGGTCGGGATTCCAATGGCAGGGGTGGTTCGGTGAGTGATGGGAGTGTGGCGGCTGGTGGAATAGAAATTAGGTTTTTTTGGGATTTGTGCAAGATGTAATATTTTAGGGATGTGTGCTATTTATAGGGGAGGAAGGGGAAACCCTAAAAGCTAAATATAAATGTAATAAAAAATGAAATGAAATGGATGAACACAGACACGGACACGATGCACTTAGAATGCATTGGGGTTTGAATGCACACTTTGTGTTGGATGGAAACATGGTCCGAAATGACGAAATCATGTAGAAATAATTCAATAAGCTCCAGCTCACTACAAATATGTTTTCAATATATATATGTAAATATATATTTATCATTTATTAGGCCTTAGGCCAAAAAGGGGTTAAAATCTAATAGTCCTAATGGCTACAAGTTTTCAAAGTATTTATAAATATATGTGAATCTAGTCTATATTAGTTAAGAAATTCGAAATAACTTATTTTATTTTATATAAGTCCAAATCTATAATATTTTCAATAAACCGTTTCGAAAAGCCAATAACCCAATAACAAAATTCCTTAACATATCGCGATCGAAAAATGTATATTATATAAATAATTATAAAAATCAAAATCAGTGTTTTGATGATTCAGGAAGATCTTTAGAAAATAACATTTTCAACAAAAAGAAAATTCAAAAAATTTCTAAAATTCGGTTCAAGGAGGTTACAAACGCAAAGCCAACAGACAAAGCTGCTGAAGACTGGAAACGACTGGATCGGAAGGTCATTGGATTCATTCGCCAATGGCTGGACGACTTGACGTTTTACCACGTGTCCATGGAGAGTTCGGCAAAAGCATTTTGGGATAAGCTGCATCCGCTGTACAAAAGGAAGACGACTGGCAATAAGGCGTTTCTTATTCGCCAACTCATCAACTCGAAGTAGACGGAGGGTGCCTCGGTGGTACATTATCTGAATGAGGGTTAGGGTATCATCAATCAGCTGTGTGCAATAAAGATGGTGACTGGTGATGAGCTTCAGGACCTACTGCTCTTGAGTTCTCTACCGAAAAGCTGGGAGACGTTGGTGGTGTCGGTGAGCAACTTCGTGCCTTATGGAGTTGTCACGATAGAGGCAGTCAAAAGTAGCTTGTTGAATGAGGAGGTCCGATGCAAGCAAGTGGAACCGTCATAGGACTTTACTCTGGTGGCTTCCTACGAGAAGGGAAGACCCAAGTCACAGACGAGGACATGAGGGAGTTCTTAGGATCTTGAGATTGTAGACCACAAGGAGGACTACTATTTTTGTGGCAAAAGGGTCATATCAAGAGAAACTGGATAGAGCTCAAAGCTGAAAAGGCCAAAGGCAAGGACGATCAGGAGGATCTCACAGCGTTTGGAGATATCATCATCACAGCAACCGGCACAGTAGAACCTTGTGGCATGTGTCATGATTGTGACTGGGTCATCGACACGGGGACATCGTATCACGCCACTCCACATAGATGGATCTTTACGTCATACCGTGACGACAAGTTTGGACGTATAAAGATGGGCGACAAGGGGATGACTGTAGTTATAGGCATCGATGATGTACACTTGACGACGGAGTTTGGTAAGAAGTTCATCTTCATGGGTGTGCGATATGTATCGAGTTTATGCTACAACTTGGTTTTGGTAGAAAGGCTGGCAGATGATGGCTGTCACAGTATTTGGAAGAAAAGAATGGATGCTTGCGAAGGGTTCCCAACAGCTACCTCGGGGAGATTTGTGTGGTGGCATGTACAGGCTCAAGCCGCTAAGCTGTACAGGCAAGCCACTGATACCGAATGGAGGCTCGAGGGGTGTTCGACAGGAGATGGATCGTCGAGAACTTGCTGAGGAGGGGCTTCTAGATGCTTCTAGGGATACGGAGGATTCGGTTCGTCAAGACAAAGCGACGGATGGTGATGAGTCAAAGATTGAGGGTCAATCTGTCGGTCCCATGATAGCTGGTCGGTCTCCAGGTTGGGGTTCCTCTACGAATCTAGATTTGGCGACAAAAAGTTTGCCAAAGCTTCACCGAGCGACATCGGTTTCAGCAGTTCGAATCCAAGATGGAGATCAAGGTTTACAGCAAACTTAATCTGAGGCGGGAGCATCATCATTCATACAGTTCAGGGGGAGCTGTGGGTCATCGATGATATTCACAGTACGTGATGTTCTGCTCGAGGACGTATCTGTATGGGGGAGCTTCAAGTTTGGACACGAAGGTGGACAGGTTCGAGAGTTTGAATCTCGTGAGAACTGCACCGTCTGCTTGGTTGGGCCTTCCAAGGGTGAAGAAGCTCGTCGGAACATTAATATTTTCTAGTAGAAGCAGCCGAGACTTACGGTGAGGCTGATCGTTAGGGACTTCGGTCTTGGTTGTGTCATTGATATCGGTAGGATCCCAGTGGTGCTACGCGTGGCAGCTAGCATCGACTTGACGGTCGAGGAGCTGGAGACAAAGGAAGATGTAAAGCAGCTCGGGGGATCGGAGATCGGTGGCATGGGGGAGCCAAAACTCTATCACGGGATGGCAGGCATGGAGTCCAATTGAGGACCCATGGGGTCAATACCCTCTCACAAGACTAGAGGGGAAGATTATTCGAGTACAGTCTGGATTTGGTGACAACATATTTGTGGAATCCAAATCTAATTAAATTTTTATTTGATTTGATTAGATTTGGATGTCCATAATTGGTGTTGTGCTATTTTAGATATAATAGGATTCTTAT
Organism: Iris pallida; assembly: GCA_029216955.1. Lineage (NCBI taxonomy): Eukaryota > Viridiplantae > Streptophyta > Magnoliopsida > Asparagales > Iridaceae > Iris > Iris pallida. The sequence goes on from JANAVB010038034.1 coordinate 18,475, forward strand.
TTTAGGAAATTTTATTATGATCTAAAATTGGATAATTAATGGGCTATTTTAGAGTGTAATAGGATTCCTATTTTAGGGCTTCCTATTTAAGAAGTCATATTATAACCTAAAATAAGATTTCTCATCCCATATATATGGGGTGAGGGTGGAGGCACAAAGCACAAGTACATAGCACAAAGTAGAGATTCGGGGTGCTCGTCCATAAGGAAATCTAAGAAAAAGTTTGTACTTTGCTCTTAGGACTTCGCCATCCAAGACAGAAGGAAGAAGAAGATATAATCGAGGATTCGTCAACTTCGGTTAGGAAGATTGCTACGGGTTGCCGAGTGATCTCAATTGTAATCTTCTATTTTTCTTCTTGAGAGTGGTGAGCGGGTTGAATCTATTAGGGCAAAGGGTTCAACGTGAGTTCTGTCAATCTTGTAATTTTTTCTGAGTTATTAAAGGTTAGGTTTTGTCCAGGTGACGTAAGTCACCGCCATATAATTATCTTCATCTTGTGCTTGGTGTCCGTTAGACGGTGGTTGGTTTGATCAGGTGGATTGGCAAACGCTTCCGCATGCACCCAACAGCAAGTGCAACTTAACAGGCTTTTAGAGCCAATTTAACCTTCCGACGATGGTATAACCTACTTTGCTTTCTGAAATGGAAGTGATCATAACTCAAGTGGTGAGCACTTATTGACATAAGACTCGAGGTTTAATAATCGAGTGAAGGTTTGATTCTCCGTGAACACGCTATGTCCTTAATTTAAGGGAGGAATAAGTATATCACATAGCCACATGTCTCGCTTACTAACTCTATGCTCTTTCTATTTTTCCCAAACAATTGATAGAACCCGGGTGATTGTCATGTAGTATCCAGCCCAGATGAAGAGGAAACAGAACACAGGTTTGGTGGAAAGTAAGCCAACTTAATTGTTTATTGAGTTAATTGATAGTTGTATTTATAGCTAAACATCCAAACTAACAAAGAGAGAAACTAGGATGAGAAGTTCAGAGTTGTCTAACAAACAATCTAACAAACAAAGAAAACAGAATAGCAAAGAAAATAGAATGACCGAAACAAGATTATCTCCAACAATTACTCCCTTAATCTTGTTGTATCAGAACTTCACCTTCTGCACCCGAATCTTCTCGCACATCTCAAGGAACTTTAGTCGTCCAAGTAATTTTGTCAAGATATTGGCGAGCTGATCATTTGTGTTTACATATTCCACTTCAATCTTCCCACTCTCTATACAGTCACGAATGAAATGGTACCTGGTGTCAATGTGTTTACTCCTGTCATGGTAGACTGGATTTTTGTAGAGAGCGATTGTCGATTTGTTATCTACCTTGAGTAATACTTTGCACCTTGTCTTCTTCCTTAGATCGTCTAGCAGGCGACCGAGCCATATCCCTTAGCAAGCAGTATTAGAGACGACGATGTACTCTGCCTCGCAGGATGATAACGCCACTATTTTCTGCTTCTGCGACACCCAGCTAATAATATTTTCTCCAAGGAAGTAAGAGACTCCCGATGTGCTCTTGCAATCATCTATGTCACCAGCTAAATCATTATCACTATAACCGACTAAGCATGGCTCTTCCTGATCCTTTCTCACATAGAAGCACCCAAAATCAATTGTACCCCGAATGTACCTAAGTATTTGTTTAACTGCTGCCATGTGCTGCGTAGTTGGTTCTTTCATGTATCTGCTTGCTATCCCGACCGCATAAGCTATGTCCGACCGTGTATTAACCAAATATCTCAGACATCAAATGATGCTTCTATAGTGTGTTGTGTCGACCGGAGGATTTTGGCTCACCTTACTGAGTTTCAGTCTCTGCTCCATTGGAGTTTGGCTTGGATTACAATCCGACATCCCACTCTTCTCAAGTATCTTGGTTGCATACGTAGATTCATACAACATAATGCCTTGAGGTGTTTGAGATACCTCAATTCCTAAGTAGTAAGACAGCAGACCAAGATTACTCATGCTGAACACCTATTTCATTTGTGCCTTGAACCTTACAACCTCCATGATGCTTGATCCTGTGATAATTAAGTCATTAACGTACACGTCGACCAACAGGCTTGATCCCCCACGTTTCTCCTATATACGGCATACTCCAAAGGGCACCTATTGAAGCCAAGTGACGTCAGGCTTTTGTCAAGTTTGGAATTCCATGCACGTGAAGCTTGACGAAGGCCATAGAGTGCTTTCTTCAGCTTCAGCACTTTCTGTTCATTGCCCAGTTCAATATATCCAGGAGGTTGCAATACGTATACCCTTCACAAAGTTCGTCGTTGAGGAACGCCAATTTGACGTCCATATGATATACTTTCCAACCGTCTTGTGCAGCTAAGGCAATGAGTAGCCTTACTGTCTCAAGTCTTGTAACCGGCGCAAACACCTCTTCGAAGTCCACTCCCTTCTTTTGCACATACCCTTTTGAAACAAGGCGTACTTTGTGCTTCACCACGGCTCCTTGTGGATCCTTCTTTAGTTTATAAACTAGCTTAGGCCAATAGGTTTATGTCCACTCGGTAGGCTTGTGATATCCTATGTCTCATTGTCTTGGATAGCAGCTAATTCTTCCTTTATTGCACGTCGCCAACAAGCTTGTTTCTCAGCTTCTGCGAAGCTCGCAGGCTCTTCCACAGCTAGCATACACAACCCGACTTCGTCAAAATCCAGCGGTGTTGTGGCGTCGTACACCTCTTGGTGTAAACCCCCCTAAATTTTGAGGATTTTATTTTTTTAAATAATATATTTTATGTTATATTTCTTTAGGAATTTCATTTTAAATTTTTACAGTATTTTACAAGTTTTAAATAACTTTGTATTTAATGGATGATCTTTTGATAATATTAGTAGTATCATGTAAGGTATAATTTCACAAGATTATTTATTAAAAGGTTCTAAAAATATTTTACGATTTTAGGGCTTCATTGAATTATTTGTTTATATTAGTTAGGATATTTTCCTATTAACTAAATAGACTGTAACTTAATTAATGATTTCAGTTGATATTATATGTAGTCGGTACTAAGCTATTTTATACAAATAAAATATAAATATATATAGGTTATTGTTGTTAGATTTCTGTTAAATGATTTTAGAAATTATTAGGAGTTTATTTGGATTATTTAGTATATATACAAATATATATAGTTATATAAGTATAAAAAAATATTTAATAAAAACTCTCGGGTTACTGTTCATTAAACAGTAACCCGAGTAACCCTCCCAAAACCCGATCTCAGTTTCCCTTGATATATAACTCGACAGAGAAACAAAGGGAGAATGGCCCAACCCTAATCTCTGTCGACCTCTCAACCCTGGAGACCCCCTCCCACAGCCCTGGCGCTACCATGCCTGGCCAACGGCTGGCCACGACGTGCGGCTGTACCACAACAGGTGAGTAACAGCGGTACACGCAGCATTAGTAGCAGCCAAGCGCCCATGTTCAAGCTGTATTTTCTCCTCCATCCTTCGAGTGTATTCCGATCCGTCTTCGCAGGTTCAATCCCAACTTAACCCTCTCGAACATCTGTCATATAGTTTGAATAGTATTAAATTTCATTATACAAGAAATCAAATCAAAATTGACAGAAAAATCCGTTCAAAATAGGACAGTTTTCAAAGTTAAAACTCTATTTTAGAGGACCGATTGTAATCGGGACATTAGGGCTTATCCAAAACAAATTAAAAATAGGGAAAGACAATATACAGGTCTTCTAAATACTTTTTACAGAAGTCGATTTCATCGACTATGCGTCGAGAAATCGGTTCCCCAAGATTGACAAAAACCTATTTCCAAAACTATAATCTTTCAACAAAAATCACCGATACGGCGTACGCCCCGACAAATCGGGCGACGTGGTCGCAACTTATGAGCATGAAAGTTGTGTATGGATGTTTTCGACGTGTGGAATTCGACGGAACTCGATTTTGTTGTGCGTGCGCGACAAAATCGAAGCTTATCCGCCGAGATACCCCGTATCGGCCATTTTGCAAATTACTCAAGTACTTTATGCATGTTCTTCATCTTAAGATAAAATATGTGCCAACAGGACCGTATCATTTTTCTGGTCCTGTATGCCAAGTTTGGTCTGATTCTGAGAAGGTCGACCGAAACGCTCTTTTGGCGGGCCCGCGACCCAATCCAATAGGCAAATTTATGCAAGGCCCACCGGAATCCAACTTTGGACATACGATTGGATTCGTCTCGTCAAACCGTACCTGTAGATATATAGTTTGACGACTTTAGAGACAGTAGATACTGGCACGCTTTTCGATGTAAAGCGAGTCCAACGACGGATATCGTTTTAGCCTAAAATTACCGTTTTACCTCTGTGTCCAGAATTGGACTTTTGGGTAGGCTATACTAGCTAATTTGACTGTTCTGAACATTTTTTTGATATCTGTTTCAGCCCCTGGAGACTGTTGTGCGAGTTGGACTTTTGTGTGACACATTGAGCTATTGTATTATCGGTTTCACCAGCAAAGGACCTCAGACGAGTATATTTTGTTGTTTGTTTTCGATATTGATTATTATTATATTTCACTGTTGGTCATTCTTTATGTGATTTTTGTCTCTTTTATGTTTTGTCATATTTTGTCGTGTCGGGAATGAGAAGTACCAAGGATGTGTGATCTGACCTTATAAGTGTAGACATCGTAGACAGTGATTTATTATCGCAAAGTAGACATCGTAGACAGTGTTATTTTGTTGTAAAGTAGACATCATATACAGTGTTATTTTATTACAAAGTAGACATCGTAGACAGTGTTATTTTATTCGTAGACAGTGTTATTTTATTGTAAAGTAGACATCGTAGACAGTGCTATTTTATTGCAAAGTAGACATCATAGACATTGTTTAGATATCGTAGACATTATGGTGTAACTGTCCCTAGACCGATCACATATCAAAGGTACTATAGTCACTTAGAAAGTATTTTCTTTTGTTTATTTCATTTACTAGTTTTCTCATGTCTTTCCTTATTTATTTTCAAATCATATATCTAATGGCTAACCTCTGTTTTATAGTCGTTATCATATATTGGAACTGCATTCAATGAATTGTACTCGTTCCATCCTGACTTGGTAACCCAACATTTTTTAGGTTAGCCGCGACTACGCTTAGCATTGGGAAGATGGATGTACTCGCAGGCCAAACCTAGAGACTAGTTAGATAGTTGAGTATTTATTCAGTTGTTCTTTATAAATTGTAAGACATTGTACCTTGTATCAAATGTAAATTCTTGAATATTGTAATCTAATTTAGTTATTATGAATGAGCATTATTTGTGATTTTTAGTATTGTGTCTTGATATCGTTCTACGTCGACTCTACGGCTTAGGCTGGCTTGGTCACGCACTCGTATCCCAGAAAATGGGTGCAGGTCGTGAAAAGTTTTTGTGGTGGCCCATGCAGGTCTGTTTTTGTAAATCATGCGAACTCGTGATGGTACTTAAGTTAGTTGTACTATTGCGAGCCTGTGACTAGGAAATGCTCATTCACAAGTTAGGGTTAATTTGATTTAAGAGATTGATTAGGACTAGGAGTCCCTTATTCAAATTGACCGTTGGGTAGTTAAGGTTGTTGTATAGGCCATGCTATTTAGATAAGGAGTTATTAAATTTAGATAGCTTGACAAATCCCTATAGATACACTATTATATTTTGATATGACGATATGATCCAATGTAGATAAACTATTCACTTGGTAAGTTAGGCCTTCCTAGAATTAATGATCTAACCTTGATGAATTGTTCAATTTTCTTTTGCCCTCCTTAGATATAATCCTCATATCATAAGTCAGAATTGCCTATTTAATCCCCATTTTGCCATATGGAATTATTTTTATAGTTTTTGATTATGTTATTCATACACAAATCTCGAGTTAGTTTCGATTCAAAGCTTTCCTCAATTATTTGAATATACACGAGATAGAGGTTAGGGTGTTTGTTTTTCTATTGTCTTCAATTATTTCCCCTGACCAATCTTTTTGCTTTTAAGGACTGAGACTTATAGGACAGATACTTACGATTTTCTATCATAGTCAACTTATTTGAATCTTTAGAAGCTCCTTTGAATTTTACGGATATAGGAAGAATGTTCGTTGCTCATAATGGCAAGACAGCAGCGCACTGTCGCCATTTATTTGAAGTAAAGAGACTGTGGGTTCACTGCAACCAGCAGTGCACTAGTGAGACACGACCCCTAGAGTTGAACTTATTTCAAGGAAACGTAGGTTATCGAATATTGCTACAACTATGTCTTAGTGGTCCTCTTTTGGTCTTAGTTATCCTTGTGTCAATATCGGATAGAATTAATAAATATTCAATATTGTATCATATTTGAGTCACGAAACCAAGGAATTACTATAGCCAGGTGGATACTGGCAAGACATAAATTCTCGATAAAATGACTTCAGACATGATTACAGTTTTTGGATACTATAGAGGTTAGGAAAGTGTCATGTATGTCCCATTGATTCAAAGCCAATACTAGTAGAAATTCTATAAGTTTGGTAGCATACCTCCCGACCAAACATCCTGTCATCCTTGTGACCCAATAATGAGGTAATTGACTGATAATAATAGGTTTACCTAGAATATAAAGTTTAGAGGTCCATGGCCCATTGGTTGACCAAGGCCTTAGATAAGAAGACAGTAGAATGACTGTATAAGCACGAAAATAAGATAAGGCTTAGATTTTCAAGGAACTTGAACTACTTGTGCCTTCTTTCAATCATAAATCTCGTGTACTTATATTTTTGGAATACCTTTACTAATGTTGCTATTATAGCCTAGTTTTGCAAGCGTACTCTTTTATCGAGCTTGATTCAAGACATATGTGTATTGGGGAAGCCCACTAACATATTGTCTAATTAGAATTGATGTATTATGGTTTGATCAACCTTAGTACATTGGTTCGCTCTTCATATGATTATTACACATGGATTGAGATATAGTTGACAAATATACTTGCCTCTAGGATCTCATCCGCAACTGCCTTGACAACTCCTTTGAATTATTCAATCGTCCTTGGAACCTCGTACTCACATTCAATTCCCTCGCCCTTAAACTTTTCATTGTTTTCACCTTTACTCAGTTCAGAAAAAAATGCTTGTATTGAAAGAAGATAGACACAAAATGTCCCCCTTAGTTCACCATATCACCTATGGCCATGAAAGCTATTACGCAATCGTCTTCTATCTATTCAAAATCGAAGAACGACCTTGAACTTGATTCATATCTACCATATCACATTACCCATTATGTCGTGTAATATTCTTTTATAATCAAGAGTCGAGGTACAATATCACGCCCTTGAAATTTTCTAACCTCATAAATCCTAAAATCGTATCTTAGTTTCTGGAGTGAATAGATTGCAAGCCCTTTCTAGCTTTAGAATTTACTAGAATTATTGGTTGATTATGATAAGTTGGTTCCCACTAGAATAACAAATCCGTGCCCTATGAACACCCACTCTCTATTTAGATCATATGATGTTCACTGTCGTGATATTGACATTCGGAGCGCGAGATCAATTGTTTTCTTCCGACAAATTTCATATACAAGATCTAGACGAGTCCAGCTTCATCTAGGCATATCATGTCCCACTCGAACATGTCCCTTTGTACCCTATTTTTATGATACAACTTTCAAGTCAAAAAGACTAGCTAGAACCCTTACCATAATACCGATGTACTTTCTGACTCCAATTAGAGACTCAAACCTTTCGACCCAATATATGGTTGTGATCTACACGAAGCCCACTACACAAATGCCACTAGCGTACCACTCAATTGAGTCTTCTTGTGCTACTTAAACACAAAAGTCACAGAAGACGTATTTTGGGCTTTAGGAACCTAGTTAACCAACCCGACTAGCAATTAGCCAAAACATTTTGAGTTGGAACCTATTCTAGGTTACCCTAACTTAATAGGAATGGTTTAGATTGAATTTATGGTACCTTGTCCAGTCAATATAGATTAAAATCCAAGGTTCATGCAATCAAAGATTGATGTCCAATTAGGAAACCCATTAAGACCTAGCTAAACCCATCCATGCATATCGCCATAGTTGGACTATAAAACCAAACTTGATGAAATAGGTCCTTACACCTATTATGTAGACTCCATCTCATGGTCTACTAATCCCCTTCCATAAAACTCTTAACGATATTCCTTCGTAACCTACGTTGTGCGATAAATGGAATGTTGACGTACCTACTTTTTTCTGGTTATGCATGACCAAGACCTCTTCTACTGTTTTTATGAAACATGGTCCATTATGGGCAATGTTAAATAAGCAGTACCTTGGCTCCCTATAAAGTTCGTGAATACGATCAGAAGTACCCTATATTCATATACTTTCCTTGAAATTTGACCTTCATAGAAGTTCTAATATGGTGCCTTCCACGATTAACAAATTTTTATAAGTTGGGTAGAACCTGAACTTAGTGCACCTTGAAATGATATATCAAGTTGGATTCCATCATAAAATGTTCTTCCATCTGTTTGGAAGTTATAATACGATCTTCGTATTGCACCCCATATCCCTTTGCTTGTGCATTTAGATAATCGCGGTCAAGGATTGCAATCTTGATTTTTCTTCAAATCCATTCTATCATAGAATCATGTCTTGGATTGAATTTCGAGAACGGAATCGCTGAAGTGTATAGGCAAGGCTCTCTAAGAACGTAGGGTTTCTTGATTTAGCAAAGGTTTGGGATAGATTGGTTCTAAATCGAACTAACAAAATAATGGTTCATAACGTCCACTCCTATCCGTACTTTGATACCCTCAACCACGACATTGATATAGGGAGCACAACACTAGCGTTTTCCCTCCAACAAATTTCATACTCATGAACTAGGCCAGTCAAGCTACACACGTAACATACATGTCCTAGACAAACACACTTTTTCGTGCTCCATTTCGATTACATCACGTGTGTGACACATCTCACTTAGAACAAACCATAGAGGCTAGTTTTGTTCCATTGGATTTTAACCATGCACTACAAATATCGACCCATTCCCCCTTAAATAAAAAATAATGCCCATGACCCATGCTAGAGGTATCACACCTATGACGTGTGCATTCCACCCAAGCAAGCACATACCTCCTGCACAACACCGAACACCAACCCGCACATACTAGTCATCATATCGTAAAGAATATACCTAATTATGCCTGGTCTCCAATTCTAATTCTATGACAAAGCCTTCTACAGACCCTCAACTCTTGACCCATGAACACTTTCGTTCCCTAAAATTTCTTCAATCTCATATCTTAGTAACCCTTGTTAGGCGAAGATTGAAATTCCTTTGAACCAACACATTTTGATTATATTAGACCAAGAGCTCCATATCCTCTTCTTGAGAGCATGGTCGGTAGAAACGATGTTAAAATGTAACAATTTCCTTATAGTAATTATTGACCAAGAATGCCATGCCAATATCTAGGTTTCCTTTATGACCGTGACTACGAACAGGAAAGCCAAATATTCTTGTGCCCCTCCATTTAGAAATTGTCCTTTCATAAGTCTTATAACGAAGATTTACATGGTTAGCCAACTTCTATAAGTTAGGTAGAGTCCGAATGAAGATACCCTATCTTGTAGAACATGACGTCATTTTGGGTTCCTGTGATAACCACCTCCTTCCCCGTTTTGAAACCGCATTGCGAATTAACGTACCTGCCCTCCCTTGTCTTTAATCTCATTATTCTTCGGTATTAGACTTATTTTAATTTCGAGGACGAAATTTTTATAAGTTGGGTAGGATGTAAACCCCCCTATATTTTGAAGATTTTATTTTTTAAATAATATATTTTATGTTATATTTCTTTACGAATTTTATTTTAATTTTTTACAGTATTTTACAAGTTCTAAATAATTTTGTATTTAATGGATGATCTTTTGATAATATTAGTAGTATCATGTAAGGTATAATTTCACAAGATTATTTATTAAAAGGTTCTAAAAATATTTTGTGATTTTAGGGCTTCATAGAATTATTTGTTTATATTAGTTAGGATATTTTCCTATTAACTAAATAGACTGTAACATAATTAATGATTTTAGTTGATATTATAGGTAATAGGTACTAAGCTATTTTATACAAATAATATATATATATATATATATATATAGGTTATTGTGGTTAGATTTCTGGTTAAATGGTTTTAGAAATTATTGGGAGTTTATTTGGATTATTTAGTATATATACAAATATATATATAGTTATATAAGTATAAAAAATAAATTAAAAAAAAACTCTCGGGTTACCCGAGTAACCCTCCCAAAACTCGATCCCAGTTTCCTCTTGATATATAACTCGATAGAGAAACAAAGGAAGAATGGCCTAACCCGAATCCCTGCAGACCTCTCAACCCTGGAGACCCCCTCCCCTAGCCCTGGCGCTACCGTACATGGCCAGCGGCTTGCCAATACGTGCGGCTGCACCACAGCAAGCGCACAGCAGGCGAGTAACAGCGATACACGCAACAGCAGCAGCAGCCAAGCGCCCATGTTTATGCTGCATTTTCTCCTCCATCCTTCGAGCGTTTTCAGATTCGTCTTTGCAGGTTCAATCCAAACTTAACCCACTCGAACATCTGTCATAAAGTTTGAATAGGATTAAATTTCATTCGACGGGAAATCAAATCAAAATTGATAGAAAAATTCGTTCAAAATAGGACAGTTTTCGAAGTTAAAACTCTGTTTTAGAGGACCGATTGTAATCGGGACATTAGGGTTTATCCAAAACAAATTAAAAATAGGGAAAGAAAACATATAGGTCTTCTAAATCCTTTTTACAGAAGTCAATTTTATCGACTATGCGTCGAGAAATCAGTTCCCTAAGATCGACAAAAAACCCGTTTTCAAAACTGTAATCTTTCAATAAAAAATTACCGATACGACGTGCGCTCCGACAAACCGGGCGACGTGGTCACAAATCATGGGCATCTAAAGGCGCGTATGGATGTTATCGACGTGTGGGATTCGAGGAAACTAGATTTTATTGTGCGTGCGCGACGAAATCGAAGTGTATCCGCTGAGATACTCCGTATCGGCCCTTTTGCAAATTAGTCAAGTACTTTGTGCATGTTTGCCAAGTTTGCAAATTAGTCAAGTACTTTTGCAAATTAGTGAAAACTTGTGCCAACAGGACCGTATCTTTCTTCTGTTCCTGTATGCCAAGTTTGGTCCGATTCTGAGAAGGTCGACCAGAACGCCCTTTTGGCGGGCCCGCGACCCGATCCAACCGGCAAATTTGTGCACGGCCCATCGGAATCCAACTTTGGACATACGGTTGGGTTCATTTCGTCAAACCGGACCCGTAGACATATAGTTTGACTACTTTAGAGACCGTAGATACTGGCACACTTTTCGGTACAAAGCGAGTCCAACGACGGATATCGTTTTGGCACAAATTATCGTTTTGCCCCTGTATCCGAATTGGACTGTCACGCCCCAGTACCGGAATACTGAGGTGACTAGGCCAGCTACACCACATGAGGTATGTAAACGTCATATGGCGATCGTGGCTTTCAAGGGACAAGGGGGTACATGCTACAATCAAGTCTCCTATGGTCTACAGAGCATCTATGTCTCAATCAATCAACCAAGAAGCAGTAATAATGATCATACAAGATAAAGCAGAAAGGCGTCCCCGATGCTTCATCAAAATGATTCATGAGCCTAGCTATACAAAATGATAAGCTGGTGCCGAGAGTCATAGGTACATAACCGTAGTCAGCTGCAATCGAATTTAATTACAATTATGTAAAAGGAAACTGATATCCAGAACAGCCGGCTAAACAGGTGCCGGTGGCTAAATGCCAAGTACAAAATAGAAGATATCAGAGCGATGAGAAAGAATCCCACTCATGGTCCCTGGCGCCCATGCTCCTGGTGTGTGCCATTATTCGGGTAGAAGGCTTGATCCTCAGGCGCTGCTACGAGATCTGGCCAAACAAAACCAGCGGGATCAGGCCCCGAATAGCAAGTACCACAAGGGAGCACATAAAGGATGAGATAAAACCCAAGCATAAATAAATAATAAGGCTTGGCGCACGAGTTATAGGGTGACGAAGTATCATCGAGTCTATACGACACCCTTACAACCAAACAAGGACAAACGGTGCCAATATTGACTTGAGATGAGACACCACCTATAATCATGGTCAAGTTAAGGGCTTCTTGTCGCAACTTCGGTCCATAGCCTATCGCAGCACAATAGCCTAACCCAAAAACCAAACAAGGACATGGGTTGGACCACGCACCATGATAGTTCATGTTTCTCAGTTACTAACAGAACTACAGAAGAAATATATCACAAGCAAGTCAGTTTACAAACGGCCAATCAATCCTATGGCTTTCTATGATTTGTCTGGGTTATCCCAGTAATGCATATAATATAGGAATTCTCATATCGTGCCGTATCCAAGCAGGGATAGTCAATCCATTATATACACGCACGCTCGAAATGCATCGGTCCCTCGAAAGGCCACCGTGCTAGAACAAGCAATAACGGTTCCAGCCCTCCTATAGGGAGAGCTGGCTCGGCATTCACAAATCAGATACTGCACTCCACTAGTGCGGATGACAATACAGTATCCGAGGTGGCCAACCCGACACGTTAGGACAGGGCCTAGGGTGGTTGGTAACGTAAGATCTCGGAATTTTATTCCCTTCCAATGCTTTTACCAATTTAAGTTGCTTAGATTAACCCTATCTTGATCATGGAATCACGTGTCTTGTGTAGGAACGAAATCATAAAGCAGAATACTCTAGAGGGGGTGAATAGAGTAGGCAGCGGAATATTGCTAATAAAAAGCTTGTTAGCAGTTAGATCACAAGTATAATAATAATCACAAGAAGTAAATGACAGAATTTAAAAGTGATCAGAAGGCAAACGCAAACACCAAGATTTATACTGGTTTCCCTCTGGTGAGGACTATAGAAGCATGGAATTTCACAAACAGAAAGCCCATGCGCCAGACACTACATGCGCCAGAACTCAGACGAAGAACTTCACAGCAAAGTCAATAAGTATAGACATTTGAAGAAGGATTTTTTATTTATAAATGTCTATTACATGTCTAGAAAAGGTTGTACAAAGGAGAATTTCTACAAAGGAAAGAGCCTAAGTCTACAGCCAGCGGCCACCATGCGCCTTCAGATAAGCGCAGCGGCCACCATGCGTCTCCAGATAGGCGCAGCATCACTATGCGCCACCAGTGAGGCGCAGCAGATATCATGCGCCTCCATCCAGGCGCATCCCATCATCTCTTCAGCAGCTCAGTTATGTGCATCCCTTCAGCCAAATTCTTCCAGCCAGGCTCACCTGGCCGAGCAGAGCCCAGTTATGTGCCGCTCTTCCAACCAGGCTCGCCCGATAAATGCTTCGATACACAAAGCATTTAACCCTCTGGCTGGAACCAAGGAAGAGAAGAGCACCGCAAATGCTGTGGCCATGGGAGGCTTCAAAAGAGCCTCCAAAGCCGAAGGAAGACCGTGATCGAAACCGCGGCTAAAGGAGCAGCTTTCGACACGATCAAAGTGGGGAAATCCCACTTTGAAGGAAGAGAGAGCCTAGCACCGCCATTCCGATCTACGGCTCTTCCGGAATAACGAAGACGAGGCTCGAGCATCCCTATCTTTGGATGCAACAGGCACCTTCCGCCTGCCTCAGAAGCCCTCGACTCCGTCTTTTGGATGTAACAGTCACCTTCAAGTGCATCGAAGACAACACAGCGTCTCATCTTCACCCTCGGGAGCACTTCGTCAATAGAATGCACCCGCATGTTCAAGTTCATGTTGGAAGTACGTGAGGGAATGAGAAGCAAGTCTTCTCTCCATGCCACTATTTATAGGCCGGGCAAATCAAACCCACGCGCCAAGTGGATGGCCCTCCGAATTCCGTGCAATGAATTTACATTAAATGGATGAATCGGACGCCTCGAATTCAGCCAAACGGCTATTTATGGCACTCGAAGAGCGAGACAGCCGCATCATTAAAAGACATGTCCGATGCGCCAGCCAGACAGCGCATCACACCGACGCGTCCTTCGGCATCAGGCGCATCACACAGACGCGCCTTACAATACTCGGCGCATTACAGGGGGTGTGCCCCACACATCTCCATACCGAGTGGAACGCCAACCGACGTGCCCACTCAGCTGTCCAATGCTGAACTGACAGAGTTGGCAACACGCCTCCCAAAGTCTGAACAGTTGACAGCTTTTCAGAAAATGAAGCGTCGGCAACGTCAGCATCATCATGACTTTGTTTCGACGGCTACTGCCACGTGGCCACTCCACCATCAGCATGCGCCTCTACGGCCATGCGTCCAAATCAGCATGCGCCTCTACGGCCATGCGTCCAAATCAGCATGCGCCTCAAAAGCCATGCGCCTCAGACTGCTCTCTGATCCCGAAAGACAGAAAAAAAGTCGCCTGCATGCGCCTCAAAAGCCATGCGCCCCAAATGGTTTGTAACTCCTAAAGGTTATGAGCCGCAGCCTCCTCCTGCGCCCAATCCAAGGCGCAGCCCACCAGATCACTCCTCTCCACCAAATCCGAGATCTTCGAACCATAAGTCGACGACACGTGTCTTTTGACTCAACTCATCCAAGATTTCAGCAACAGAAAGATCTTCTCTCTGCTACGTGCCGGCTCACAACAGCAGTATGAAGAGTTCTCCCCCTCGATCAGGGCGCAGCATCCGTGCGCCTCCATCAGCAACCTCCACGTGGCATCCCCATACCGGCGCATCCTGCATGCGCGCATGAGCAGCCAGCCTGCAAAACTATAAATAGAAGGGTCATCTCCTTCACACACACACAGAGACTCAGAACACACAAGACTCACTGAGAATCCACAACAGAGAATCACTGGAGAGGCAGTCCTAGACACTCAACGTCTTCCTCCTCTCAGCAAGCTCCAGCACCCAGAGCAATCAACACCTTCAGAGAACCGATAACCGCCGTCAGCCGGTCAACGGAGTCAACGCATTACCACTCGCTCCATTGGCACTAAGGACCCAGCTTAAACAAAAGTGTACTCCTAGGACTACATCTAAGTCCTATATTGTATCACTGTTCTGTTTGTATTAAGATTTCAATCAAAACAATTTTAATGGCAAACAAGCTGGCGACTCTGCTGGGGACTTCTTTCTCCTCTACCGAGAAGGTTGTGTCACAGGCCGACGACGTGAAGGTGGGCTCCTCCCATAAGACGCTGGTAGTGCGCCTCAATCAACAGGCGTACGAGGAGTTCATTTCTGAAGGAAGTGTGAGTCCTTCGAAGCGGCTGTCGAAGCCGAAGAAGACCCGCGCAGTCTGGGTGCACAAAGTCGACGCCTCGGGCACCACCGTTGAAGGGGATGCGCCCGTCCAGCCTTCCCTTCCTGCTGACGTCCTCAGCAGTCAAGGTGCGCCCGCTGATGCAGCGCATCTCTCGGGGAAGCGTGTGGCTGACCACGTTCCCCAGCCATCTTCCTCTCAGGCGAGGAAGATACGTCGACGGAGCAGGGGCTTAGCCAATGCCCCGCGTATTACTTCTGATGCGCCACAAAGAGCCTCTGTCTTTGACAGACTCACTCGCTGTAACGGCGAGGAGAATTTGGATGCTGAGTACTATGCGCCCCAGCGGGCTGGTACGAAGAAATCCAAGGCGGCACGGGCCATGCGCCACAAACGTGCTATGCCAGCAGCCGGCCAGAGGCACGCGCTTACAATCACGCGCGCTGCCGATGGCAAGCTGTACAAGGTTGACTCAAGTGCTTCTGCACCGACAACAAGTCGACCTTCAAAGTCCTCATCTCGCTTGGGCAGATTCACTGCGTGCACAACCAAGCCGAGAGAGGCAAACTCAGTGGTCTTGAACTCCCGCGCCTCCTCTGGTTGTGCGTTGAGGTCCGTTCAAGTTACTTCAAATGCTGTGGTTCCCCCACTACTGATCGTGATGCCTGCTTGGTATTAGATCAGGGGGCGCAGCACTCACCCGACCACCCCGGCGCTTGGCCCTGCCATGCGCCTGAGAGGGGTGCGAGGGTAGCACTCTCCTCCAATGACTTGCGCAACGTGATCACTCACAAGCGCCGGTCAGGAGAGTTGATCGACAAGCACGATGCGCCTCTCACGGGGCACACTTGTGCAGTGGTCACCATCAACTGCTGTTGCAAGACGGCAGTACCGCCAAAGCAGTCGGTCTTCCAACGGCTACAATCATCGACACCCCTCCGACATCGTCTTGGGACGAAGGTGTCAGCAAAAGAGGAGCTAAAGGTTGCTTCATGCAACGTGATCTCCAATTCCTTATATGTCCGGAAGACGACTGCCAATTCCTCGTCTTCATCCAAAAGTCAGCCGAGGAAGACCAAGGCAGCTGTCGCGACCTCTGGAGTGTTTGAAGGCACTCGGTCGAGGAAGAAGTTCTTGGAGGAAGCTGGGGGTAGCCAGACCCTTGTCGAGCCTCCTTCCGAAGACGAAGATGTCCAAAGCACAGCTGCGGCGGATCTTCATCAAGGCGAAGATGGCCTCCCTGAAGCCCCTCAAAATGACGATGTCCTCCAGGACACCGCCGGGGGTAGTGCTGGAAACGAAGAGGCCCTTCAAGACAGAGCTGAGGGCAGTCAGGCCCTTGCAGATGCGCCTGTCGAAGATGAACTCCAGAATGTGGCTGGAGGTGGCCAAACACCAGGAGAAGTGACTCCCCCACATGAGAACGAGGCTGAGAGCGAAGCCTCAACTAATCCATCCACTTCCGGCCGTGTCATGACAGTATACATGATCGGGGGTGATCTTGAGACTGATGCGCCGCCACAGGACATTGTTCAGCGCATAGACTCGCTAGAGGGAGGACTCAAAACCCTCTCTGCCTCAATGCAAGCACTGACTCAAGCAGTGTTTGAGATGCGGTCGGCCTTGATCCGGACACCTTCAAATGGTCCCGACCCAGGAGCCAATGGAGAGTCGAGTGTGCCCCTCCAACGGACACCCTCAGACACAGAAGCACCCCGGACGTCGGAGCCCTCAAACGCTCCACTCCAGGTGGTACCTCCTTCCCCGACTCCTAGCTCCACGGAGGACGTGGTCGAAATGATCAAAGATTTACGGGAGCGCTTCGAGTCCAAGAACAGGCAGAAGGAGCGCCAGAAGATGGGCATTCCCCAGCCTTATCCCCTTGAGTGGAACAAGGTGGTTTATCCCCCAAAGTATAAACCACAAACACTCACGCCGTATGACGGAAAGGACTCTCCATGACGGTACCTGACGTACTTCCAGTCGCAGACAGGGCATCTTCCGAAGGAGGACGCCCTCCTCACCAGCATCTTTGTTGGGGCCCTGAAAGGGGTAGCGTATGACTGGTACTGTAGCCTCCCCGATAATTCCATATCGTCCTTTGACGACCTGATACGCCTCTTCCTCGACCGCTTCTACGACGGTGGGAAGGACATGACGATGGCGTCTCTCATTGAGATACGCCAGAAGGACAAGGAAACGGTTCGGGCATTCATCGAACGCTTCCGTCAGGCCTGCTTTAGGCTACCTCCAGGCATGCCAGAGCATGCGCTCCTCTCCGCTTGCAGTATGAACATGCTGCCTGCAGTAAAGCTTTGGCTTAACTCTACTCTCCCTCCCGACTGGAGCTCCCTAATCATCGAAGCTGAAGCTGCAGAGAAGAAGGCGGCCAATGCACGTCTTTTGGGTGTTAGCTTCCCCGCCTTTGACGATAAGGGGAAAAAGTCCGCAATCAACAACTCCGGACGAGAAACAAAGGGGAAACAGGCATTGACTGTTAATGCCTCGAAGGGCGCATCTGCGCCTACTCAAAAGCCTCCACTGGCACCGAGACCCAAGGAGGTTTATTCATTCAATGATGACGACACCCTACAACTTTTTGAGATACTGAAGCAGGGCGACAAGATCAAGCTTCCGGACCCGAAGCGGCCCGATGAAGTCGGGAAAGTGGACAACCCGAGGTACTGTCACTACCATCGGTTTGTCGGACACCCGACTAAGGACTGCTACGTCCTCAAAAATTATATCCAGCGCATGATCAATGCGGATGTAATCTCCGTCGACTATGAAGAGAAGACGGTGTCAGCGAATGTGGTATCACTTCAGTTCGGCACCTTGCCGCCGACTACCACACAAGATGGCGTTGTCCCCATCCCTAAGGCGACAATGGAGGTGGTGAACTTGCCACCCACCCGTGACAATGTGAGTGGACTTGTCCCACTCACCACATCTCGAGAAGAGGTCCTCTGGGTTCACCCTGACCTTGTCTCCGAGGTAACTCAACCGGAGGTACGCCCTACCTCCTAAGCAAAAGGCAGGAAGATCAAGTCTTGCCGCACGGTCTCTTCTTCAACGGAAGAGGCGCTTCCTGTGCAGACGCGTGCACAACAGAACTCCCAGCCCGGTGAAGCTGCCGCCGAAGTGGTGCCTCCTGGCACCATCCCTGAGGAGGGTCCATCCAAGCCCTCAGCAGCCAATAAACAAAAGCAAGTGGAGGCCCGTTTCGACAGACCTCTGCGGAAAGAAAATGCTTCGGGGCTAGCCAAGCCCCACAATTTTGACATTCTGGCGCAACTAGCCAGTACTCCTGCACGCTTGTCTTTGTTCGAGCTCCTGCGTCTCTCCAAGGACTCCCGAGAAGCTCTCTGCGAAGCTCTGAAGGATGCCGAATCCTTTCTCAGTCAGGTCAAGCAGCCTGAAGACCTCCCAACTACTTGTGCGCACTGTCATTGTGCGGATGAAGTTATCCCAAACATAACTTTCACCCAACAAGACATGCTGCTCAAGCATCACCGACATAACCGACCGTTGTATTACATAGGGTACATCGGTTCGGTAAAGGTGAGCAGGATTCAGATCGATCCGGGGTCTTCCCTAAGCATCATTCCAAAGGCGCTGCTATCAAAGCTGGGGATCCCAATGTACCGGCTGGCGCCCTCCAATACGACCATCAGTGGCTTCAACGCTAGCAAGAGCGAGCCACTGGGCAAGATCCGGCTGAAGTGTCACATCGGCAGCCTCAAAACTGAGGTGACTTGTTATGTGGTGGATGCCGAGGTCAACTACAACATCTTACTCGGACGACCATGGTTACATGAGTACATGGTGGTGCCCTCCACGCTCCACCAATGCATGAAATATGTATCCACCAACGGCGTCATCCGGACGGAGTTTGCAGATATCGATCCCTTCAAAGGGATTGAGGCCTACTTCACCGATTCCGACTTGTACAAGCCCATTGACGAGGAGGAAGCCAATGACGCTGATGATGAGGCAGAGACGGCAACAGAGCCGGACATGGAGCCTGAGACGACTCCCGACGCCCCCTTAAAAATCCGTCTGAAGGGGAAACCACCCCAGAAGGCGCCTCCAATGAGCATCAAGCTATCAGAAAAAGCGCTGGCTCGCGAAGCTCCCCTGAAGATACGCCTCAAGGGAAAGCCACCTCAAACAGCGGCTCCCCTGGTGGTAAAATTACAAGGGAAGGCGCCACTCATCGGAGGCGCAACCGAGGTACCTCTCAAGGTGCGTCTTAAAGGCAAGCCGCCGCAGTCATCCAAGATGCCGGAGAGGGCTCACATAACCCTCTCAGATCCGAAAGTCAGAGCGGTGGAGGACTCTCCTGATCCGGCCCCAGTGCTTACAGATGAGGAGCTTGGCGAATACATCTCCGCTGATGTAGACGCACCTTCCTTCGACAATGTAATCCCACGGGATAAAATCTCGTACTTTATCAATAATAGAGTGTCTTTCAATTATTCTTGTCTTCCACACTGGAATGCCATGTATACATTAGACAACGCTCTACGGTCGTTGCAAACACAAGTAACGACCGTCTACCATAATCAAATAGCCCCGTCTCAAGGAGTCTTCATAGTCCCTCCACGGAGCCGAGACCAAGGCACCATCATCTCGGGCAAAATCGAGCATCGTCGGGACCTCCCGTCAATCGAGCCCGAACCTGATACCGGCAGAGTACAAGTCTATCGGTACACAGATGCGGCTAAGCACATAATCCAAAAGATGGGCTACGACCTGAAAAGCAACAAAGGCTTAAACTACGGCAAGGGTCGGCATCTCCCTGTCCGGCTTTCGATGCCCAATGGAAAGCCACAGGATTACTATAATCGGACTCGACGGGGGTTAGGCTATGTCACGCCGCCATCAACTCCAGAGAGTTCAGACGCAGAAGACATAGAACATTCCCACTCGTCTAAAGCATCGACGTGGGATTCCGATACCAGTATCGGATCAGTCTTCAGGAAAGTGCTGTCAGCTAACATGACATCGGTGCAACCTCAGAAAAATGAAGGCGAAGACCAACCGCCGGAACCCTTCGAAGAGGAACCCTGGGCTCAGCACCTAGGAGAACAATGGGAGTCTCGTTTTGAGTTACGAGAACCTCCCACTGAAGACGAAGTCGAGCAGATCGACCTCGGGGATGGGTCTTCTTCTAAACCCATCTTCATCAGCAAAAGCTTTGAAGGAGAAGACCGAGAATCTTTAGTCCAACTGGCTAAAGAGTATATTGATGTCTTCGCTTGGAGCTACGAAGACATGCCGGGTCTCGATCCACAGATCGCGATGCATAGGTTGAACATCTTACCAGATGCCAAACCTATCAAACAACAACAGCGACGCTTCCGCCCGGACATCATGAACGCCATCGATCAGGAGGTGGACAAGCTCTTGACCAGTGGCTTCATCCGTGAGGAACAACACCCGGACTGGGTAGCCAACGTCGTCCCTGTCACCAAGAAGAACGGGAAGATACGAGTCTGTATCGACTTCAGGGATCTCAACTCTGCTTGCCCGAAGGATGAATTCCTGCTCCCAATCACCGATGTAATGATCGACAACACATGTGGTTTTGAACGCATGTCCTTCATGGACGGGTATTCAGGCTACAATCAAATCAAGATGTTCCCCGATGACGCAAAACACACGTCATTCAGGACTCCGAAAGGTGTTTTCTGCTACACAGTAATGCCCTTCGGCTTGAAGAATACCGGTGCAACATACCAACGAGCGATGAGTACCATCTTCCGTCAACATCTTCGCAAGATAGTTGAGTGCTATGTTGACGACATCGCAGTCAAGAGCCGCCTCAAAAGAGATCACCTACAGGACCTGAAGACGGTCTTCGATCTCATGCGGGCACATCAACTCAAAATGAACCCCGCTAAATCCATCCTGGGGGTTTCTAGCGGCAAATTCTTGGGCTTTGTCATCACGGCAAAAGGCATTCATGTCGATCCCGAGAAGACTAAAGCCATCCTCAACATGGACCCTCCGAAGAACCTTCGAGAACTTCGGGGCTTACAGGGACGTCTGGCATACATCCGGAGGTTTATAGCAAACCTCTCCGGTAAATGTCAACCCTTTACTCAGCTCATGAAGAAGGGAGTCTCTTACGTCTGAACAGAGGAGTGCCAAAGGCTTTCGACGACATCAAGGCTTACTTGACAAGCCCGCCAGTCCTAGTGGCACCTGTCACCGGCAAACCATTCCTCCTCTACGTCCGTGCCATGGATCATTCCCTCGGTGCTTTACTCCCTCAAAACAGCGATGCAGGCTACGAGCAAGCAATCTACTACCTCAGTCGAACACTCATCGGGGCCGAACACCGGTACAACCCCCTTGAAAAGGAGTGCTTGGCTTTGGTGTTTGCCATTCAGAAGACTCGTCATTACGTCTCGGGCCAGACAATTCACGTCATCTCCCGAGTCAATCCACTCAGAGTTCTCATGACGAAGCCAGGGTCATTAAACTCCCGGCTGGCTATATGGGCGATCCTACTAACGCCATACAACATAGTGTTTGTCCCGCAGAAGGCGGTCAAGGGTCAGGCTCTGGCTGACTTTTTAGCTGCACACCCCATCCCAGAGTCTTCAAAACTCTATGAAGATATCCCGGATGAAGTCCAAGAATCAAACGTCACTGAAGGAAGCCCCGTTTGGCGGATGTTCTTCGATGGCGCTTCAAGAACGGGCCCAACGGCCAAATCATCGCAGGAGTGGAGGTAGTCTTGGTCTCCCCCGATCAGCTGGTCATCCAGCACGCATACTCTCTTTCGAAGCCGTGCTCCAATAATGTTGCTGAGTACAACGCACTCGTCATGGGACT
The DNA here is from genome assembly GCA_029216955.1 of Iris pallida. NCBI lineage: Eukaryota > Viridiplantae > Streptophyta > Magnoliopsida > Asparagales > Iridaceae > Iris > Iris pallida. The sequence continues at coordinate 40,639 of JANAVB010038034.1, forward strand.
CCAGCTAGCACAACAGCTGGGGGTGGATCATCTGGAAGCCTACGGCGACTCGAAACTCGTCGTAAACCAGATTCGGGGCAATACGAGGTTCGCCATGAAGATTTGATCCCTTATCATGAGGTTGCATTGAACATCATTTCAACCTTCACTGGGTTCTTCATCGAACATGTACCCCGTCTACAAAACTTGGAGGCTGACGCCCTGGCTGGCCTCGCAGCCTCATTGGCCGCGCCCCTTGGGACTCAACACTATGTCACGGTAACTGGCCGAGACTTGATTTGTCCCAGGAACAACCTATGTTCGCAAATGGCTCACGCCATACCGACAAACACTGATGTTAATGTCCGATACTGGAGATTCCCGTTCATCGACTTCGCCGTCTACGGAATCCTTCCGGAAGACCCGAAGGAAGCCGTCTCAGTCAGGAGACGCTCTCTTCGATTCTACTACGATACAGCCACGAAAATGCTGTACCGACGCTCCTTCGACGGGCTTCTCCTGCGATGCCTGTCTAACGAAGAAGCGGCCAAAGCTCTTCGAGAAGCTCATGACGGAACTTGCGGAGCTCACCAACCGGGTCCTAAGTTGCAAGATCGACTGCGACGTATGGGCTACTACTGGCCAACCATGGTTGCCGATGCAGTGGAATATGCTAAGAAGTGCCATGCATGCCATCTTCATACAGACTTCATACATACACCGTCTGAGCCGCTACATCCTACAGTCGTCTCCTGGCCCTTCGAAGCCTGGGGCATGGACATTGTAGGGCCAATCACCCCTCCTTCATCGAGAGGACACCGCTTCATCCTGGCCATCACCGACTACTTCTCCAAATGGGCAGAAGCAGTTCCACTAGCAGAAGTAAAAAACTCCAGGGTGGTCAGCTTTATCAAACACCATGTCATTTACCGTTTCGGGGTACCCCGGCGGATCATCCATGACAATGGTCCTCAGTTTATCAGCCATATTTTCAGCAGGTTCTGTGACAAGAATCGCATTCAGAACGTGGCCTCAACCGCCTACAATCCGGCAGCAAACGGATTGGCCGAGGCGTTCAATAAAACTATCGTCAGGCTACTCAAAAAGGTCGTGTCATCCAACAAACGCGACTGGGACGAAAAGCTTGGCGAATGCCTTTGGGCCTACCGCACAACGGTACGGACCCCAACAGGCAACACTCCATTCTCCCTGGTCTACGGGAGCGAAGCAGTACTGCCTCTCGAGATACAGATACCTTCGCTCTGCGTGGCAATCACAAACGATCTCACAGAAGAAGACAATCAACGTCGTCGTCTGCGGGAACTGGAGGCACTTGACGAAAAGCGTCTCCTAGCTCAACAACGCATTGAACTTTACCAAGCCCGTATATCACAGGCTTTCAACAAGAAGGTCAAGCAAAGAACTTTCCAAGTTGGCGACCTGGTTTTAGCAGTCAGAAGGCCAATGGTGTTAACTCATAAGACACCAGGGAAGTTCGAGCCCAAATGGGAAGGAACCTTCATCATTGAGACGGTATACTCAAACGGTGCTTACCGGCTCACCAAACCCAATGGGGACTTGTTCATGATGCCCATCAACGGCAAGTTCCTAAAGAAGTACTATTCTTGACATCTTCCAAGACATGTATTTCCCCAAACAACCTCTTTTCACAAAATCAAACGCTTCCGGAACCCAGCTGTTCCGTGGCATCCTTCCGTAGAAAGATAACCACGTCCACATTACCTCTGAGTTGTCTCTCTACATCCTACAAAGCGGAACCTTATATTTCATAAGCTTACGCTATCCTTCATGTTACCACGTCCACATTACCTCTGAGTAAACATCCCGTACAAACAACTCCTGTGTTGTCGTACATTGATCGCAGAATTTCCACGTCCATATTACCTCTGAGTTGTTCAGCGTATCCCCCAGGATCATTCCTACCACGTCCATAAGTACCTCTGAGTAGGAGGATTCTATCATTTGAACCTAATAATTGCCATGTCCACATTACCTCTGAGCAAACATGTTGGTTCCTTCAAACTTATTATCTGTACCTAAAAACCAAGGTGCGCAAAAGATAATAGGTCCACATAAATCATCAAGTTCATGAGATCAAAAATGAACACATCACAAAGATAGTGTATCTCTTTATTTTTCAAAAAAAAGGGAGTACAGAAATACGCTATTTCCCCCAGCAAGAGTTGTAAAAACACATAAAAAGAAGAGAAGCTACAGTCCCCGATCCTCTCCAGGATGGGATGAGAGCTCTCTGACTCGACGTCTCAGGTCGGTAGTGCAAGTTTCCACAGTCGCCTGGACTCGCAGCTCGGCTTCTTGACACATTAATCCGACAGCCTCAGCGGAAGTTTTACTCTCATACTTCTCATCAAACTGTCTTCGCTGCTGAGCCAAAGCAAGGGTCCGCTGAGTAAGAGTCGCTTCCTCCTGCTTAAATGCCACGTGTTCGGCCAGGACACGATCAGCTTCTAGTTGAAGTTGGGCCCGCTGGTCTTCAAGACGGCGCATCTGAGCATCAACCTCTGCGATGTTAGCGTCCACCGCAGCCCGCTTCTCCGTCGTCTTCTCCATAGATTGAGACAACTGCTCCGCCGCAGCCTCAGTCCCAGCCACTTCACGCTCCCAACTGCTCACATCAGCTCGATGGGAAGCCTCGATTTCAGCTATCAACTTCCCTATCTCTGCAGCTATCAAGACAGAGAGGTCATTTCGTTGGATGCGCTGCAGTTCCGCGAGCCGCTCGTCCAGCTCAATCACCGAATCTTCCAGTATTTCGGCCATATGGTCATGGCCCTGGTGAACGCAGATCAGCTCAATACAAGGCATTGCCAAAGCTTTCGCTGTCGCAAAGCTCCCCTTGGCATCCATCACTGCAGATACACCTTTCTCCAGCATTTTGTACACTCCCTCGACGAGGAACTTCACATACTCGTCGGCTTCCGTCAGCACCTGCGGTGTCATAGCAGGAGTTGGGGGAGCTACTACAGTTTACGGACCGGAGGAAGATCCGCCAACCTCGATCTGAGAGGTTTGAACCTCGGCAGCAATAGGCTCTTCATCAACAGGGCCCAGACTGCTAGCCCGAGGAGCCGAAAGAACAGAAGGAGCCGGCACATGCGTCGTGATAGTACCCCAAATGGAAGGAGCAACAGAGGGTTCCACACCCTTACCCTTCTCAAGCCCGGAGAAATCACCGACGTCAACGGCCACCTCTTCTACCCCCGACGTTCTATCTGCATCAGCTACCTCCCCCGGCAAAACGGGGAGATCAACATTTACCACCTGGCCAGCCCCAGGAGACAAGACCGGCAGAAGGGTCTCATTCTTCTTAAGTCCCTCTACAGGGACAGAATCTGTCGCTACCGCCTGATCGGTAGCCATCTCTATGTCCATGGTTGAAGCCAAGGAAGGATTTGGCAATGATTCAGCCGACCTCCCTTCATCATGACCAGGAGGGGAATCAACCCTCTCCTCTATCCTCACTGCTTCTGTTGCCCCCGCAACAGACTCCTGCAGCTCCGGAGCGATGTCATCGGAAGATGATGAACTCCATTCCTCTTCATCACCAGGAAGCCGCGCACTTGCTAAACCTTCGATATGTGAAGCCTCCGCTGTGGCCTTCGTCACCTCGGAAGCTGCTGCACCCTCAGGGTCCCTCCTGACATAACCTGGGGATACTGGAACCTCCACGATGACAGTATCCTCCGGATCTTCCTCCATGAGAGACATCATTGTCGGCGGGATACGCACTCCAGGCGAGCTCGCCATCTCTTCTCGCCTACACCCACCCGACTTTGGGGTACGAGGTTTTCTTTTTAGCGGCTCCTACAAAAGAAGATGAGGCCTCGTAAGTGGCGGAACCAAAATCAGATTTAGTAGGATGTCCTTACCTCTTCGGACGCCGAATTCGATGACACCGTCGGTAACGATGCCTTCTTCTGCTTCTTCGACACAAGAGATTCAGCCCCTGTATCTGCACATCGTTTCGATCGATCACCAGAAGGTTCTGCTTGTGATGCGGAGGGGGCACTCCGTTGACCCACCCCTGACGGACGATGCGGCCGGGCCTTCACTGGCGTATCCCCAGTCGCTGCTAACTGGGTGCCTGCGATAAGGCTGGTCTTCCTGTCATATCCGGAGGGCGGGCAGCCATAACACAGTAAATTTGGCGGCCGAGTAAAGAATGGGCGGCCGCGGATCGGGGACGGGCAACGTAAAACGAGCTCCGGTACATCCGGCATTATAGTAATGCCAAGCTCGTGCACCATCCAACAAACTTCCAACATACCCCAGGGTATTACTGGGGTTATCCAACATCATCTGAGCATAACCAAATTGCCGCGCAAAGCGGCTCGGCAAGTATGGTTCCAGGTAGCACTGATTCCTGTTCCGGTACACCAGATGGGACGGCCGAATACTTTGCAACCAGCGGAATCCCCATTGAGGCAGAGTGGTGGTACCTTCGCCCAGGTCCCTTAAATCCTCGTTGGCCTCAAAACCCAAATAGATGGGACCAACTTTGGTGATCTTTCAACCCTGAAGACGGGATAAAACCTTTCTACAAACCGGGACACCAGTATGCGACCAGCTCCTCCGATGGAAACGACGAAGGAATGCATCTTCAACCATATAATCTCCTTCCGAGCCTGGGCTCATCACACTGGGATGATGCAAAATCAGCCATCCCATCAAATAGTGAAACGGCAGTTCAGCACGCGGGAAGTTATTGTTTCGGCCTCTGTCATGAATCATATTTCCAGTAAACTCTCTCAAACCTCGCTGCAGGTTACATACCATTGCGGGGAGAAGAGCCAAACGCCGGCCGAAAACCAGCTTCACGGCTGGCAGGATTAAGTTTCGGGTCATCCTCTCTACGGCACCGGATCCGCCCGCGAACACGCAATCCCGGAGCCATATCATCAGGTAGGATGCCAACACCGCCTTGGGTGACATCCGATAAGCAAGATGCCAGAAGCAGCTGTAGGAGCGTGCATCTGACTGCTGGTCCTCATTTCTTCGAGGATTTTTCTCCCCTAACCTGCTCATTTCGGACAACACTTCGCTACGAGAGAGCACCGGTGGAGTGGAAAATTGTGAGGGATCCTCCTTGTCTTGTTTAAAGACATAATCTCTCCAAGCGGTCACATGAGGCTGCGTCCCGTTCCTATCCCGCCTCTGCATATAGTAATGATGACTCGCCACTTCCTTGAAGACGGCCGTCATCTCCTCAGCCCTGTCCCCCAGGACTTGAAATTCCTCATTGGTTGGAAAGTACTCTTCATAGGGTTCCGACCCCCAAGGGAGTTTAGACACCTCATACATCTCATGAAGTGCGAGCCCTAATTCTCCTACCGGAGTAAAGAAGGTCCCGGTATGGATATCAAACATCTCCAGGAGTGCGAGGAACATGTGCCTATTAAGGTCAACACCCGCCTGGGTAGCACGAATCGTGGCAGTCAACCCGATCTCTCGGAGCTCAGTCCGAAATCGCGACAAGATCCAGAGCATCAGTTTATCCCATTTGGAGACGTAATGGCACCAACCCTCCACCTGAAACTCTCCTGTCGGGTAGGAACGTTCCATCAAAAACATACGGTGTGTAAAAGTCGAAGCACTATAAGCAAACGTATCAATGGGTACATTACTGTAGAGGCTCCCAGGACGTAGAGTCCGCCAAGTGTAAGAAGACCCAGACCGTACAACGGTCAAAACATCCCTTTGGTCGGAAGTAGAATCAATTTGGATGATACCAGTCACCGCTCCCCCCTGAGAAGGGGTAAGCTCCCAAGACATTCTCCTCTGGGAAACAAGGCGACAAAAGGACGTCAAAGGCCACTGACGTTCAAGTTGCTTAACAGTCATATGCACTCCATTCGCAGTAAAGAACCAGTCCTCCTTGACCTTCAGTACTAACGAGTCAGTAGAAGTGAGACGGTCTCCAAACAGGAACTCAGGCTTCAGGAAGGTCACTTTATCAGATGTGGAGGGTTTAATAACTCCACGCTCCATCATCCGTTTGAGGAACCAATACTGCTGTTCACGGATTAGGGTCATTCTCTCAGGAGGCTGATCCAGCATAAGAGCATCTTGAGCAGGGTTTATCACTTCCTCGTTATGCTCTACTCCCATTTGGTTGAAGGCAGCCTCCAAGAAAACTTCACTCAAAAGCGGGATTGCCATCGCCACTAGTAAAAGATCAGAAAAAGTCAGAAGAGAACACACAAATGTGTCTAAAGGAGAAAACTGCGGCACATCATCAGGGTTTGAACCATGCGCGTCAGCAGTATAGCCTCGGCGCATCTTCAGGTTTGAACCCATGCGCGTCAGCAGTATAGCCTCGGCGCATCTTCAGGGTTTGAACCCATGCGCGTCAGCAGTATAGCCTCGGCGCATCTTCAGGGTTGAACCATGCGCGTCAGCAGTATAGCCTCGGTGCATCACCAGGGTTTAACCCATGCGTGTCGGCGGGCAAAGACCGCGGCACATCATTAAAGACTCAAGGCCTATGTGCGTTGGCGTACGGACAATGAGACTTACCAACCACCTCCGGCCGAACTTCGACAGGCCGACGAGGAACGACAGCCGCCGCAACTTCCGCGGACTCCTTCGCTTTCCTCCTTTTCCTTGCCGACAGCACCGCGAGGAGTCTTGGGAGCCATTCTCTCGAGGAAGGAGAAGTTAGGGTTTTTTTGAAGAAGAAACTCTAAAGAAGCAGAGGCACGGAGAAGAAGAACCCTTTCTCTCTCCAACTCTTACCTATTTATAGGGCTTGGTCGCACGCGTGAACAGATGACGTGTGATCTCAGCCGTCGCCTCGGGTTCTGTTCAAGGATAGCAGCAAATAAAACCAAAAGATCATCATTAATCTTTTCGGTTACCGAGGCACCATCATCATTAACTGAGAAGAGCATGCGCCCGAACAGGCATGCGCCCAAAAATCATGCGCCCTGACCTCCATGCTTCTTATTCAAAGTATTCCAAAAATTATTCAAAGTTTTGAAAACTTTGAAGGGGGTCTTGTAGAAGCATGAAATTTCACAAACAGAAAGCCCATGCGCCAGACACTACATGCGCCAGAACTCAGACGAAGAACTTCACAGCAAAGTCAATAAGTATAGACATTTGAAGAAGGATTTTTTATTTATAAAAGTCTATTACATGTCTAGAAAAGGTTGTACAAAGGAGAATTTCTACAAAGGAAAGAGCCTAAGTCTACAGCCAGCGGCCACCATGCGCCTTCAGATAAGCGCAGCGGCCACCATGCGTCTCCAGATAGGCCCAGCATCACTATGCGCCACCAGTGAGGCACAGCAGATATCATGCGCCTCCATCCAGGCGCATCCCATCATCTCTTCAGCAGCTCAGTTATGTGCATCCCTTCAGCCAAATTCTTCCAGCCAGGCTCATCTGGCCGAGCAGAGCCCAGTTATGTGCCGCTCTTCCAACCAGGCTCGCCCGATAAATGCTTCGATACACAAAGCATTTAACCCTCTGGCTGGAACCAAGGAAGAGAAGAGCACCGCAAATGCTGTAGCCAGGGGAGGCTTCAAAAGAGCCTCCAAAGCCGAAGGAAGACCGTGATCGAAACTGTGGCTAAAGGAGCAGCTTTCGACACGATCAAAGTGGGGAAACCCCACTTTGAAGGAAGAGAGAGCCTAGCACCGCCATTCCGATCTACGGCTCTTCCGGAATAACGGAGACGAGGCTCGAGCATCCCTATCTTTGGATGCAACAGGCACCTTCTGCTGCCTCAGAAGCCCTCGACTCCGTCTTTGGATGTAACAGTCACCTTCAAGTGCATCGAAGACACAAGCTCATCTTCACCCTCGGGAGCACTTCGTCAACAGAAGCACCCGCATGTTCAAGTTCATGTTGGAAGTACATGAGGGAATGAGAAGCAAGTCTTCTCCCATGCCACTATTTATAGGTCGGACAAATCAAACAGCGCCAAGTGGATGGCCCTCCGAATTCGTGCAATGAATTTACATTAAATGGAGGAACCGGACGCCTCGAATTCAGCCAAAGGCATTTATGGCACTCGAAGAGCGAGACAGCCGCATCATTAAAAGACATGTCGATGCGCCAGCAGACAGCGCATCATACCGAAGCGCCTTCGGCATCAGGCGCATCACACAGACGCGCTTACAATACTCGGGCATTATAGAGGGTGCGCCCCCCACACATCTCCATACCGAGTGGAACGCAACCGACGTGCCCACTCGCTGGTCCAATGCTGAACTGACAGAGTTGGCAGCACGCCTCCCAAAGTGAACAGTGACAGTTTCAGAAAACGAAGCGTCGGCAACGTCAGCATCTCATGACTTTGTTTCGACGGCTACTGCCACGTGGCCACTCCACCATCAGCATGCTCTCTACGGCCATGCGTCCAAACAGCATGCGCCTCTACGGCCATGAGTCCAAATCAGCATGCGCCTCAAAAGCCATGCGCCTCAGACTGCTTCTGATCCCGAAAGACAGAAGGAAAGTCGCCTGCATGCGCCTCAAAAGCCATGCACCCCAAATGGTTTGTAACTCCTAAAGGTTATGAGCCGCAGCCTCCTCCTGCGCCCAATCCAAGGCGCAGCCCACCAGATCACTCCTCTCCACCAAATCCGAGATCTTCGAACCATGAGTCGACGACACGTATCTTTTGACAACTCATCCAAGATTTCAGCAACGGAAAGATTTCTCTCTGACGTGCCGGCTCACAACAGCAGTATGAAGAGTTCTTCCCCTCGATCAGGGCGCAACATCCGTGCGCCTCCATCAGCAACCTCCACGTGGCATCCCCATACCGGCGCATCCTGCATGCGCGCATGAGCAGCCAGCCTGCAAAACTATAAATAGAAGGGTCATCTCCTTCACACACACACAGAGACTCAGAACACACAAGACTCACTGAGAATCCACAACAGAGAATCACTGGAGAGGCAGTCCTAGACACTCAACGTCTTCCTCCTCTCAGCAAGCTCCAGCACCCAGAGCAATCAACACCTTCAGAGAACCGATAACCGCCGTCAGCCGGTCAACGGAGTCAACGCATTACCACTCGCTCCATTGGCACTAAGGACCCAGCTTAAACAAAAGTGTACTCCTAGGACTACATCTAAGTCCTATATTGTATCACTGTTCTGTTTGTATTAAGATTTCAATCAAAATAATTTTAATGGCAAACAAGGACTTGTCCAGTCGGAAGAACTTGCTTCCAGTTGAATCACTATTGAAAAATCCTGCAAGTTTTCATACGAAGTCCATGCAACTTCTACAGACGCGAGCTTTGATACGAAGAACTCGTCCAACTTTAATTGTGAAGAGTTGAATCTTCTATCAAGCCTCTGATTACAACCTCTCTTGAAACTTTTAGACCGTACCGCACTGGTAAATCGACTAGAGGATTGTAACTGGCTTGGGATTTGAAAATGAAAGCTTTTAAGAACTCTTTGGAAGACTGAAGGCTTAAGAAGAGAGAAGATTGAAAGTGAATTGGTGTGTTGAAATGATCGAAATGCTTCTCTATTTATAGCTTTTTAAAGACAGAACTCTGACAGAATTCGGACAGAATTCGGACAGAACTCTTTGTAACAACCCGTAACTGAAGGATGACCAAGTTCAAAAACCCAACGTTCACTAACGTTCCACATGGCCGAACTCGGGCCGAGTTCTCCTGAGGTTCTGCTAGTTTATTTTGGAGAAAAATAAAGTTTGGCTTTTTGAATAATCCTTCAAGGGCTTTTTATAAAAAGAATATTTTTCAAAAACATGGGTCATTTGTAAAAGAATAGGATGGTTTTAAAAAACATTTTCGGATAGCCTATTTGCCAGTACGACTCGGTGTACAATGTATTCCTAGACTCAAATAAAATGAAAATTACATTGCATAGCAGGAAGTACATTCTGAAGTGGCAAACGGCTTCAGTCTTGAACATTGTTGATAACCATTGTTGAGCAGTGTCCAAAACGTCGTAGGTAACATCTGAGTTGACTTGCATTTATTCAGACAGAGTTTGATCAATTATTAAAATCAGGTTTGACCATGACCAATGGGCCAACAATCTCCACTATTTGATAATTGACAAACCTTGCCGATATAACATCTAAGCTTGGAATCAAATCAAAATAGTAAAGAAAAATTGTTCATATCCTGTATTTCACAAAGATGTTAGATCCTTATTTTCCCCCGTTGTCACTTAGCAAAATAATTGCATAAGAGAAAGCTCCCCCGCAATCAATGCATAAGTAACAAACGTGAAGAAACACAAGAAAGATAAATAATCATGACGTAGAAATAGAATAACATCACAGGCATGTATTTGTCTCAGGTAGTATGTAAAGAATGAAGCAACATAAAAAGATAGTACTACTATAAACTGAAACAAATAGAGTGCTGAATAAATATACTAAGATGCCAAAAACTGAGGCATAACCAAAAACAACCATGTCCCTGAATAGTCACATAAAAAAATACTGATAAAATCTAAAAAGTACTGATAAAATCTTGGAATGTCGGAGCATTTCCAAGTAAACATAAGACAGAAAGTAACAGTCTCAATAATCTAACATATCAAAACTCATCATCATCAACATCATCATCATCAGCTGCAGCTCCAGCATGTCCAGAAGGACCCGCTCTAGAAGTACCAGCGCCAGAAGTGTGAGGAGTGGCGCCAGTGGTACGATACCAATCATATGCGTTCTCTGGCTGGAACAGAGAGTGTACCGCCTCGTCGTCAATGCGGTAGCCAGAAACAGAAGGGTCGATAAATGCTGATGGATACCCTCAAAAGTTATAGGGTAGAAATGAGGAGGAACAGGTGTGCGGGATCAGTGGGAGTAGGTACAGGAGGAGTAGGTGCAGTGGATAGAGGAGCAGATGCAATGCTGCGACGAGAGAGTTTGAGAAACTTGGGCTCGGGGTCGACAGCACAAGTAGATAAATCAATATCAAACCTCTGAAATATGCAAGGAATGAGCATCGCATAAGATAGGTTGTGGTCTCTTCCGCGACATCTACCCATCATCTGAATAATAGTCTTAGGGGCAGAAAAAGGAATCCCTTAAGAATATGAAAGAGCAGAAAGCTCAAGCGCAGTGACATCATCTTTAGAAGTGGATTTCAGAAGTAAGGTGGAATAGATGATGTGATGTAATTCATAGTTAAACAAGTTCAAGTTATTAGCCTTGAACTTTCCAGGAAGAACGTGTGCGGGTGCACAAAGTTCATTCTTGAAACTCACGAGTGTCGTGCCATCGGGTTAATCAAAATCAGTGATGTCATCTAGCGGGGCACCTTCGTTTGGAATACCAAGGATTTCTGCTAACGTGTCATCAGTGAATTCGATATCAATTCTCCGACACGTTCCTCGCTGTAAAAGTGTCTAACACGAAGTTACAGTAGAATAATCTAATGGCATTAGTGGCAATAGGGAATTGTAAGGTGACAAAATATTGTAACCCTAATGCCTCAAAATAAGGACGGTGATCCCGGCGATCCATTATAAATAGTACACATGTTAAAATCAGCGTACCACAATAACGCTTGATCGAAAGTTTTAAAATAAAACTCATTCGACGCACCATCGTCCGATTGGACCGGAGAAAAGAGGCAATCCGTGTGTGGATCTGAAGACGATGTTCTTCACTGGCATTGGTTTTCTTCCTCTTGAAGGGATTGAACTTAGGCATTCTTTCCTAAAAATTTCTATAAACCCGAAGTATGAAAAGTGGTGGAAGAAGGGTATACCTTCCAAGAATCGGATATGTTGTAGAGGATGATGATATCCGCACGAATCCAAAGTTTTGATGCGAAACACCATAAGAATTGGAAGAACAAGGAGGGAGTAGAACTAGGGTTCGGAGGGGACGAAGCTGCTGTGAGGATGTGAGAATTATGAAGAAGAAGGAGGCCTCGGGTTGTTGCTGTTTTCATTAATTCGTTTCAAATGCTTAATTCAAAGTTTAGTAATTTTAAATCTCAAACTAATATAATTAATTTATTTATCAATTAATTTCTTTACTCAGCATCTGTCTCAGATTAGCTATAGGATTACTGTTCCAGCTAACGGAGGTTCCCGGGGAACTCTTAAGTACCGCTTCACTTCGACCGTAGTCGTGGTGACAGACAGACTCTTTTTAGGCTTGTCTCAAAAATAGTTTATGAGTATCGAATAAATAATTAATAAAACAAAATTAATTAATAGATGATATAAAATTCTTAATTCTCGACGTAAATAGTTGAAACAATCTTCCGCTAATGGTTTGTGAATATGTCAGCTAATTGATTCTGTGTGTCTATGTATACAAGGTCTATATCTCCATTTTGTTAATGATCTCTAAGAAAATGATGTCGAATCTCGATATGTTTAGTACGAGAATGACATACAGGATTCTTAGTCAAATTAATAGAACTAGTGTTATCACAAAAAATGGGTATGTATGTAAGATGCAATCCATAGTCTTCTAAGGTTTGTTTCATCCATAAAATTTGTGCACAACAACATCCTGCGGCGATATACTCAGCCTCTGTTGTTGACAATGCAACAGAATTTTGCTTTTTACTAAACCAAGAGACTAGAGCTTTTCCTAGGAAATGACATGTGCCGCTGGTGCTTTTTCTATCTACTTTGCATCCAGCAAAATCATCATCAGAATAACCGATTAGGTCAAACGACATGGTTTTGGAATACCATAAGCCGACAGAAGAAGTGTCTTAAGGTATCGAAAGATACGCTTAACTGTGCACAGATGTGATTCCTTAGGATTGGCTTGAAAACGAGCTCATAAGCAAACACTAAACATAATGTCTGGTCGACTGGCAGTTAAATAAAGTAAGCTACCGATCATACCTCGATACTTACGTATGTCGACAGGTTTGCCTTGTTCATCAATATCAAGCTTGATTTAAGTCACCATTGGAGTCCTAAGTGGCTTTGCTGCTTCCTTGCCAAACTTCTTTAGTAGATCTTTTGTGTACTTAGCGTAATTTCTGAACGTCCCATTGTTGGTTTGTTTTATTTGCAGTCCGAGAAAGAACTTCAACTCTCCCATCATGCTCATCTCAAACTCATTTGCATACACTTTGAGAATTCTTGACACAGAGATTCATCGCAGATCCAAAGATAATATCATCTACATAGACTTGAATCAAAAGAATATTATTATTCAAGGACTTTATAAACAAAGTAGTGTCAACCTTTCCCTTTGAAAAACCGTTATCAAGTAGAAAAGAGCTTAGACGATCGTACCAAGCACGAGGGGCTTGTTTTAAACCGTATAAAGCTTTCTTCAACTTGAAAACATATTCAGGAAATTTGAAAATCAGTAAAACGGGTGGTTGAGCTACATAAACCTCTTCTTTTATAAAACCATTTAAAAATGCACTTTTGACATCCATTTGAAATAATTTAAAATTATGAAAACATGCAAATTCACATAACATGCGAATGGATTCTAATCTCGCAACTGGGGCATAAGTTCATCATAGTCGATACCTTCTTCTTGATTGTATCCTTGAGCTACGAGTCGAGCCTTATTACGAGTCACTAAACTATTCTCGTTCAGTTTATTTCGGAATACCATCGGGTGCCAATGATTGGATGATTAATAGGCTTGGGAACAAGTTCCCAAACTTGATTCCGTTCAAATTGGTTTAATTCCTCTTGTATAGCATCTATCCAAAAATTATCACTACATGCTTCATCAATATTTTTGGGTTCAAACGGAGATACAAAAGCAACACAGGAAGCTATATTTTATTAGAGGAGCGAGTACTTACACCCTTGGTAATCTCACAATTATCAAGTCCTTTGGATGATCAGTCGTGAACTTCAATCTTTTTGGCAGACTCCGAAGGTAACTGGTTCCTGGATCTTTCTAGGAGGATCAGCTGGTGCTTTGCTGGGTACATTGAGATCTTCGTCATTGTCATAGATTGTTGTTTGATTGAGTTCATCAAAGGTGACATGATCGACTCTTCGATGATCATAGTTTTTTGTTGAAGACTCTGTATCCTTTACTTTTGCCCGCATAACCAAAAAATATACCTTCATCGTCTTTTCATCAAACTTTTCCAAATTATCTTTAGTATTAAGAATAAAGCATTTACAACCAAATATTCTAAAATATGAAACTAATGGAATTCTATCAAACCATAGCTCAAATGGAGTCTTCTTCGATTTGGGTCGAATTAGAACTCTATTGAGAACAAAACAAGCTGTATTGACAGCTTCAGCCCAGAAATACTGGGTAGACTAAACTGGTTTAACATTACTCTGGCTATTTCGGATAGAGTTCTGTTCTTACGTTCCACAACTCTATTTTGTTGTGGAGTCCTAGGACAAGAGAATTCGTGTATAAAATCGTGTGTGTCACAAAATTGCTAAACTCTGCATTCTCGAATTCGCCTCCATGATTACTTCTAATACGAGTGATCATGTAGCCTTTTCATTCTGTACTTTCTTGTAAAATATGACAAATTCGATAATGCATCATTTTTGCGTGTCAGGAAATATACCCACGTGTATCTAGAATAATCATCTACAATTACAAAAGCATATAGCTTACCTCCGAGGCTAGCAACTCTGCTAGGACCGAATAAGTCCATATGTAGTAATTGTAGAGGTCTAGTAGTACATACAGCGTTTACTGACTTGAAAGAGGATCGAGTAGCTTTGTTCTTTTCACATTGACTGCATACCGAATCCTTCTTGAATGTAATATCCGGTAAACCGCGTACTAGCTTCTTCGTGGATAATCTGGAAATAGTATCCATATTTGCATGACCGAGTCTCATATGCCACAGATGACTCTCATCGCTTTTAGCCATTAAATATCTACCTGAAATGTTAGTATCTTCCAACAAATAGAAAACATATATTGTCTTCTCTAATACCTTCAAATATAGTACTACCAGTTGAACTATCAATAATAGTACATTTGTCTTTTATGAAGTTAATACCATAACCGTGATCAGCTAAATGGCTTATGCTGAGCAGATTATGTTTTAACTCAGTAACAAGACACATCTTTAATCACTGGATAGGGAGCTTTACCAATATCACCAATACCGATTATATACCTATTTAAATTATTGCCGAAGGAGACATATCCTTCTTTATTCCTCTTCGACAGTGTTGCGAATAATGAAGCGTCACCGGTCATGTGCCGTGAGCAACCGCAGTCGAGGATCCATTTGCTCCTAGCATGTGAAGGGTGTCCCACCTACAAAACAATTTACAGATAAAACTATTGGTACCCATTTCTTGTAGGGTCCTGACTGGTTAGCTTTCGGTATCCATGCATAAATATTTAAATCTACTAGCTTTCTGATTCTACATGCAGAAGATATATGACCAATGAGGCCACAATAATGACATTTAGCATGTTGAGTGTTGAAAGCTGAGTGGTGTGCATGGTTGGTAGGTTTAGGTTTTCTAGTATAGAAGAAAGCATACCTATTATCCTGTTTGGGCATAACCTTTTTAGGCAAAGGTTTGATAGGGTTAGGTCTGACAGTGTTAGGTTTGGGAATGTTCCGATTTTTCGGTAAGTGACACGTGTTAGGGTAGGAAGCAGCAGTCTCAGGCTGTTTTCCTAACCTAATTTTCAATCTTTTGGAAGTGTCATATAACTTAGTATAGTCAGAAGTGAGTGCTTCCATTCTGACTTGTGCACTTTGAAGACTTTTCTTCTCTTTAGAAAGTTCTTCTTTCAGTTGGTCAATAACCTTGTCTTTTTCTTCGGATGACTTGGTAGTCTCGTGTAATAAGAGCTTAATAGAAGAAAGCTCACCAGACTCACTAATATTATCTTTAACCTCAGCTAGTAGGACGGTAAGTCTTCATATTTTACCTTTGTACTCTTTGAGTACCTTCTTAGAGGTCTGATATTTGCTACGCAGTTTCATGTAATCACTTATCAGTTCACTGAAGGATTCTCCTAATTGCTCAAAGGTGAAGTCATCATATGTATCAACTATAGGTTCAGAGAGTACCTGATCGGATGCCATAAAGCATACATTTGCAGTGTCTTCTGATTGTTCATCTTCTGAGTCGCTGGCTTCACTTTCATGCCATATGCTGGTATTGGCATAATTCCGAGATGTTGATCTCTTCAGGTTCCCTTTCTCGTATCTGTTGCTCTTCTTGCTTGTGTTTGTAGGACAGTCCTTCTTCATGTGTCCTTTCTTCTTGCAGCCGTAGCAGACAGCGTCATCTTGATACCAGTTGTTGCCGCTATTGTTCTCTTTTGTCTTCTTCTCATATCTCAAGAATCTTTTGAATTTTTTTGCAAGGAGTGCTTGATCTTCAGCATCAGATTCACTGTTGTCTGAATCATCTTCAGTTGATCTTCTGTGCTGAGCTTTGAAAGCAATCGTCTTCTCCTTTGGTGCAGGCTCTTCAAAGTCTTGTAGCTCTAGTTCATGAGTGAGTAGCTTACCCATGAGTACTTCAAGTGTCATGGTAGTGAGGTCGTTTCCTTCAATGATTGCAGTAGCCTTCGGAATCCAGTTCTTTGTAAGTGCTCGCAGGAGTTTGTGAATCTTTTTGGTTACTGTAATCTTTGCCTAGGGAGGACAAAGGATTTATAATATCCAAGAATCTTTCGAACATCTGAGTAACTGTTTCGTTGGGCTTCATCTTGAACGCCTAAATCTCTTGAGTAAGTCTGCTGACCTTTGATTCTTTGACTTGAGTTGTGCCCTCATGTGTGACTTCAAGAAGTTTCCATACGTCATTTGCAGTTGTGCAGATAGATACCCTGTTAAATTCAGTTCTATCTAAAGCACAAAATAAAGCGTTAATAGCACGTGCGTCAAGACTGGCCTTTTTCTTTTCTTCCTCTGTATATTTGTCATGGGGTTTTTCAGTTAAAACTCCATCAACATTTATACGAGGTGGCTTTTTATAGCTATCAATAACCATAGACCATAAGTCAAAATCAAGAGATTTCAAAAAGAAACTCATACGTGTTTTCCAATAAGTGTAGTTTGTGCCATCAAACAGTGGATGTATGTTTGTGGCTTAGCCTTCACATGTGAATTTTACAGTTGCCATGTGTAAAGCTGTGATCTATATAAAATTGAATATAACTGCTGTTTTACCTTGCTTTACCTGTATAACCTGCTCTGATACCAATTGTAGGAACGAAATCGTAAAGCAGAATACTCTAGAGGAGGGGTAAATAGAGTAGGCAGCGGAATATTGCTAATAAAAAGCTTGTTAGCAGTTAGATCACAAGTATAATAATAATCACAAGAAATAAATGACAGAATTTAAAAGTGACCAGAAGGCAAACACAAACACCAAGATTTATACTGGTTTCCCTCTGGTGAGGACTAGTCCAGTCGGAAGAACTCTAGCTTCCAGTTGAATCCACTATTGGAAAATTCTGCAAGTTTTCATACGAAGTCCTTGCAACTTCTACAGACGCGAGCTTTGATACGAAGAACTCGTCCAACTTCAATTGTGAAGAGTTGAATCTTCTATCAAGCCTCTGATTACAATCTCTCTTGAAACTTCTAGACCGTACCGCACTGGCAAATCGACTAGAGGATTGTAACTGGCTTGGGATTTGAAAATAAAAGCTTTTAAGAACTCTTTGGAAGATTGAAGGCTTAAGAAGAGAGATTGAAAGTGAATTGGTGTGTTGAAATGATCGAAATACTTCTCTATTTATAGCTTTTTCAAAGACAGAACTCTGACAGAATTCGGACAGAATTCGGACAGAACTCTTTGTAACAACCCGTAACTGAAGGATGACCAAGTTCAAAAACCCAACGTTCACTAGCGTTCCACATGGCCGAACTCGGGCCGAGTTCTCCTGAGGTTCTGCCAGTTTATTTTTGGAGAAAAATAAAGTTTGGCTTTTTGAATAATCCTTCAAGGGCTTTTTGTAAAAAGAATATTTTTCAAAAACATGGGTCATTTGTAAAAGAATAGGATGGTTTTAAAAAACATTTTCGGATAGCCTATTTGTCAGTACGACTCGGTGTACAATGTATTCCTAGACTCAAATAAAATGAAAATTATATTGCATAGCAGGAAGTACATTCTGAAGTGGCAAACGGCTTCAGTCTTGAACATTGTTGATAACCATTGTTGAGCAGTATCCAAAACGTCGTAGGTAACATCTGAGTTGACTTGCATTTATATTCAGACAGAGTTTGATCAATTATTAAAATTAGGTTTGACCATGACCAATGGGCCAACATCTTGGTCACATAGTCATCCTCTTATATGTCGTATCGCAGTACGTATACCCTAAGTATGAATCCACATCGGCTCAAGGAGTCCCAAATCTAGATCCATGCTTAGTGTAATGCATCAAACAACAATCAATATACAAAAACATTATTACTGACCAATTACCATGACTGTGTTGGAAGGTACACATGTATTGACATATAACACGAATGATCACTTAGCACGCAGAGTCACACCTCATTGTACTCATTAAATCACCACAGTGCATACTAATATTGTATCTCAATAAACACTTAGAAAAGGTACAAGCACGTATACAGGTAATCAAGTCAGGAACACGGTCAAGTCAGGAAGTCGTATGGACCCCTCGTGACATAAAAGTCACATAGGACACGCAAGTCTCAAACATTCATGGCACACTAAGGTTAGGACAGGAAGTCAAGGTCATCCAATTAAAGTGAGACATGAATATTCTTGAAGCCAAGACGAAGATATACAACTTTTATGTTTTGAGTTTTATAAGATTATAGCTACAAAACAGCTCAAAAAGGCAAAAACAGTAAATTCGGAGAATTTCAGCGCATGAGAATTCCAGCGCACGAAAATTCCAGTGCACGAAAATTCCAGCGCACGAGAATTCCAGCGCATGAAATTCCAGCGCATGAGAATTCCAGCGCATGAAAATTCCAGCGCATGAGAATCTCAGCGCATGAAATTCCAGCGCATGAGAATTCCAGCGCATGAGAATCCAGCGCATGAAAATTCCAGCGCACAAGAATTCCAGTGCATAAAATTCCAGCACAAAAATTCCAGCGCCTGAAATTCTATCATATGAGAATTCCAGCACATAAATAAAACTCACGTTATGTCTTCAGTTCATGAGCATAGGGAACCTACGCGCATGACACACACGGAGTCAAAAGGATGCGTTGTCGAGACTTCACGGTGCATGGCCTCCCGGGCGCATGAAAATTTTAGCGCATGGACAATCCCGACGCATGGGGGTCGTCGTCCCCAAACATCAAGTTCAGCCATGAGAGTTCTAAAAACTTGCCATGGCCATAAGTTCCTCATCCGTACTCGAAATCGAGCAAAATTAAAGCCAAAACTGAATGAAATCAAATTCTCTACAACGTAGAACAATTATATTTAGAAAACAATCAAGTCTGATAGATCAAAACCAAAATCCATTAAACCCTATTTTAGAAACCTAGATCTACACAAAAGTAGCTATTAAAATCAAAAATACCAAGAACTAAACTTGAAGAGAATGAAGAGATGAACAATCTCAACAAATAATATCATAGAAATAAAAAAATAAAAAATACAAGTGGTCACTCATTTGTGCAAGATGTACTTGCCTAAGTGGGTTGGTGGTTGAGGGAAATGAATGAGAGAGTGAATGAGGAAAGAGAGGGTGGAAGAGATTATTTATAGGGGTTGGGCTGACTCAAGGAAACCCTAATCTTAAGCAAGCTCTTAACCATATGACTAATAACATGTTAAACGTTACATGATACAACTAACCAAATTAATTTAATAAAAATACTAACCTCAATACGGTCCAAAAATCTTATCATGAAAGCAGTGAGCCACGCCTACAACCAGACAAGGACAAGGGGTGGTACACTATTCCGAGACGAGATACTATTCCATGCCATGGCCAGATTCAAATACAGGATACATGCAATAAAGATACAGGTGCTAGATACCATATACAGAAAAAACAAAAAATTTATGTATTCCGGGAACAGGGAGTGACATCTCTACCCCCCTTAGAAAAATTCTGTCCTCGAAATTTCGATAAGGCTAGTCGAGCGCGCCCACCAATCACAAAATACACTCAGGACATATAGCAAGCACAATTATCAAACAACACATGGCACATGAACAAATTACGAAAGAAAGAACAATTAACTAAAAGTACAAACAATAATCATACTCTAGAAGAAAATTGATCGGAGGCATACGAGTAAAATATGCCCTCCGAGTTAGTTGGGTAGGAATTCGTCCTCGCGGTCCTACGTTGACTTTCAAAGTGGACAAGGATCAACGCTTAAGATAAGTCGGTACCAATGACTTAATCAAGAATGAGACTCTGCCCAGGACGTACTCTCGCAGTCAGGACACATGATGAATATCATGTATCATGTGATACCAGAGCAGATGAGTAAGGCGAGAAAGTCGACTTCACTCTAAGAATATATAACTCAAGGAATTATATTGAATAATACTCAAAACTTATCCATAATTTGATCGCCTTCGGCCAACCTCTTCTCTAATACTCCAAATTCTATCTGTCTTTGCCCCTGCAGGACTCCATGCTGCTGCCTTCCCTGGCCCTGCTGCTGCACCCTCTGCTGTTTTACCTGATGCTGTACTTGTCCGTACATCTGAGCCAGCGCCAGTAATGGATGCTGGGCTAATGCCCTTACTGCTAGTGCTGGCCCTTGATACGGTGCTACCTCTGGAGCTGGCAACGCCAAAAACTGTTGAGTTGGCCCTCCTGGCCTTTGTATCTGTAGGCACGTAGCTATAGGATGGTCTGAACCTCCACACCCCAAGCACTACCCATTCCCTGACCGACACACTTCTCGAGTGTGCCCTCCCTTACCATAATAAGTACAACACATTGGTGCCTCCTGACGTTGTTGGTGCCTCGGTCGCTGATGTTGAACTGGTACTGTCACAACTATCGTCATCGGTATTGCATCACGAATACGGACGCCAGGCGCTGGTGCTGACATCTGAGCTACTACTCCTTCTCTTTCCGTACTCTGCGTATGAAACCTCTTTTGGCCTCCAATCCTTAAAGATAACATTTGAATAGTAAGCTCATGCCTCCCAGCCGCCATTAATATTGCATCGAATGTCTGGTAGTCGTGCCCTTCTACCAGCTGCATAATTTCTAAGTGTAGTCCCTGCTGGAACCCCATAGCTCTCTCTGGCTCCGTTGCCACCATCGTCTGAGCAAACCTACTCAGTCTGCAGAACTCCACTGCATATACATCTACTGTTTTACCAGCCTACTTGAGGCTGATAAATCATTGTTGAAGCTCATACTGAGCTACCACGCCAAAGTACCTGGCCTTGAACTTGGTACTGAAGCTATCCCAAGGAACTGGATGCCTCATTCCAACCTCTTCTGATGGCCACCAGTCGCGGGCAAGATCCTGAAGTAACAGTCTGACCTGGTCAATCTTTTCTTCTGGTGGAACCTTTGCAGCTATCAATATGGCCTAAATATCATGAAGCCAAGCATCCACCGTAATGGCATCCTCCATACCGTCAAAGTACCTCGAGTTAAGTCAGCAAATCCTTCCCGATGCTTCCGAATCATTCCTAACACTCCTCTCAAGGGCTAACTATAACCCCTGGTTCAGTAATACATTGTGTTCTTACTATTGGGTCTGCTGCTGCTGTTGGGCTACTACCTGATGCTGCTGGGTGGCCAGAAATCCCTTGATAACCTCTAAGAGAGCTGCAGCATCAGGTACTGCCACCGTTGTCGGCACCACTGGTGGTGCTAGAGTTTCTGGTACCTGTTGCTCTACTGGCTCTGACAATACTTCCATTCGGATCTGCCCAGGGGAAGATACTCCCCCCTGTTGTTGCCCTGTCGAGCCATGCTCTGCTGGTTGTTCTTCCACATTGGCCTCGCCTGCTACTAAGAAAGAAGCACCCCTATAGGGAAAGATACAGGATCAATTGATAGAACGAGAAAGATTCAAGAATGCAATTCAAGTTATCAATCAAGGTGAGGAAGAGAAGACAGAGCATGAGATCAAAGGGA
>JANAVB010038035.1:0-44637 GCA_029216955.1 Iris pallida
GTCCATTTTGAAAGGATCTTCGTATCGGAGCTGTCCTTGTGTCAGGACCCGCACCCAGTGTAGGGGCACGAGAAATGGGTACGTCCAGCCTACGCCGCAGTATCGACAGTAGAACGCTGTCCTAGTTTACATACATCTAACAATTATAAGGTACCTATACAATTTATACGCTCCAAATGGAGGACAATATAGAAATGTACAACTCGATCACAGCTAAGGTAGAAAGTACGATAAGATAGATAGATATGAAAGTCGCCAAATGAAATACAATAAGAAAAGAAGTCTAAGAGTCTAAGATAGCATCTCCACAACATCCAGAATAATAAAATCCCCAAATAAGTACAAAGTGTATCCAACAAGGTAAGACAATAAGTAAGATAACTAGTCTAGCTAACTAGCCTAGACTACTGAGGTAATGTCCTCTGCAAGGGCTGGATCCTCCTTGGAGTCCAGCTCACAGGTGTCATCTAGGCCTGCTCCATAGTATGTAGGACAGAACTCCTCAATGTCATCTATAATATTTCAACAGTTTCAGTCAGGACAGGAACAAGCACAATACATCTCACGCAGTTTATAATATGACAGGATATGTAAATATGCTATAGAGTAAGATACATGAAATGCTGGAAAATATATGAAGTAAAAGAGATAACTGTAAAGAAATATCTACTATAAGTAAAGAGCTAACAGTGGCTAGTGATGTAGAGTACAAGATAGACATGTGAACGGCTTGAATTTGCACATAAGTATACTAAAGAGTTTGCACATGATTACACTACTTTGGAATTGTTCACATGATCATTTATACTCCCCTGTACCCCAATCAATACACAAGGATCCAGACAAGTTATGTTATTGCACATGATATCACATGAAGGCCCATAAATGGGTGTACATGAATGTATACATGGGGGCTCTGTGAACATGAGAGTACATGAATCACAAGAGTGCACATGAATGGTGAAAGCACCGGAGTATATGATGAAAGTGAAACGCACATGACATATTGTAATCCGATGCTCCCGAGGGGGATAACGTCTCATGAAGGGATCCATATAGTAAAAATTCGTGTTAACAACGTGACAACATCAAATAAAGTAATCTAGAGCATAAATGTAAATTCAATCAAGTATGAAACGGTCAGAGAATGTACTCGCCTGGTATCCTGAGTATCCGATGAATATATATGTCCAGACAGAGTAGATGAGTCCTAAACAGAGCAACGCAGGTCACAACATGTCCATAATGGTAATACTAAAGATTATAATACATTCTATATGATTTCTAGGTCCTCTATGCCAAAGTCAACTCTTGGTCAACTCTGGTCAACTACACTAGTCAAACTAGGTCAACTAGGTCAATCCTAGTCCAATCAAGTCTCACTAAGCCTAACCAAGCCTAGGCTAGCACTCACACACAATTTCAAAGCTACACAAGTCATCCATATACATTACATATATAGGAACATAGATATACTCAATATATATAGGTATACATAGAAAATTACATATAGGCTATCATGTATAGGCTAATATGCACTAGGATACTAGGCTAACATGTATACATATACCAACCTATCTACATACATACATTATACTAACAAATATATTACATATGTATATATTTGAGAGAGAGAGTGTGAGATATGTATGTGTGTGTAACTGGTTGTGTGTGTGGTTTTCAGGTTTCACCTAGCAATGATATGTGTGTGTGGGTTAACTTTGTGTGTGTGTGTGAGATGAGAGTGTGTGTGTGTGTCAGTTCATTATGTGACAGATTGTGTGCGTGTGTGTGTCAGGTTTAGTGTAACAGTGATAAGTATATGTGTGTGTGTGTATAAATATAGATGGGAGTGACATGGGTTCTCAGGTTTTAGGTTTCAATGAAACAGCAAATATGTGTGTGTGTGTGTGTGTGTGTATAGAGAGATGGGAGTGTGTGTTATTCTCTGATTTTGTGTGTGCAGCAGTGGTAGGGGCTCTCAAGAAAAATAGTGCTAGGTTTTCTCATTCAATCAGCACATATACATATAGGTATAATCCTAGGCGATATTCAGTTTCCAAGTTCAGTGAAAATCATTCCTTCGATCAACCCATTGCAAAGATTAAAACCAAATACACAACCTAAATATGAATCCATACTTACTAGTCATGTTATCAACTAACATTATCATTGAATATCAAAATCGAGTTTAAGAAACTTGGTTTATCAGCTAATACTCGATTTCCCAGTTCAGCCTAATATCAGTAAACCCAAATTCAAATGAAAATCAATTAAACACCAATTCAGTGTGTGCACAAGTGTCACACATGTGCATATGTGTCTAGGTGGGGTATTCGTGTCCTACCAAGTGGACACGAATGTGTCCAATCAATTTAAACACACACAGTGCACACTGTGTACCGGAACATCGTACAGTGAGTTCGTGTCTTCATGGACACGACACACGACACTTCGTGTCACGTGCTCATGTCTACAGGTAGGTGACACATAGGGCTTCGTGTTAGGCACCCTGATATGTGTCCAAGTGTCCTCGTGTCCGTGCATGAAATGAGTATCAGTGTGAGTCTGTGCGCGTGTGTGTAAAATTAGTACAAGGGGTTTATCGTGTCCGATACAACATGTCATGACCTGACACTTTAGGGGTGTCTTGTCAGTCATGTCCCCTTGCTATGTGCCTAGTGTCACGTTTCCAAGTGACACGGACACAGAGAAAAGCAACCCGAGAGGCATGGTGCAGACCACATGGTCCTGCAGCGTGTCTTGCCCTCGTTTGGACACGACACAGTGTCGAAACCCAACTCAGTCCAAATCAAAAGTAAAGCCCACATGTAGGGCTACAAATCTATTAAATTAGTTTTGGAAAATATGAATAAAAAATCCTTTATGGCATTTCATCAAACACATACATACAACCTATGATACATGTCCGATAAGGACACCAAATTGACATGAATTCATACAAGACTCACTCTACAGCTAGGGGACACCTAGATCTATGCATCTATGTAAAGAAATCAGGAAATGGTGGTGGTTTGAGGGCTTTACCTATTGAGTGTCAAACTCAAGGGAAAAACCCCAAATAGAAGAATCCTTTTTGCAACTCTCAAGCTCCAAATTGCACACAAAATAAGATTTCTCACCACCAACAGTAAATAGGGGTTAAATAGATCCCAATGCAAAAGACTAGAGTTAAAAAGGAATAGAAATGAAGAAATTATGAAGGGTTGAAGAATGGACAATACCTCTTTCTTGCCAAAATTAGAAGTGATGTAAAAAGAGGCAAGAATGATTCAAGAGGTATTAAATAGGGGTGGGGGAAACCCTAGGCCGACCACTTAGGGGAAAATTAGGGTTAGGGTTGATGGCTAGTGGGCTTGGGCCAAGTTTAGATGTTAAATGGTTCAAACCTAAAGCACCTAATCTCTCGATGCAACTCAGTCCAAAACAAGTCAACTTGGGTCGACTTAAGTTAGACTAGGGTCCACACCATGCTAACCAAGTCACCAAAGTCAAAGTCAACATCTAGGTTAGTCTCTAAAGTCACAACTAGCAAAAGTCAAAAATAACATCCATCACTCAAATAATTTAAATTAAATTCAAAATTTTCAAAATGACCAAAATACCCTCAAGTCTAGAATGTGGTAGTGACAAATCTACCCTCCTTAAAAGAATTTCGTCCTCGAAATTGAAAGACGAAACTAAACTAATGAGAAGGATAGACAATCATACCTCAAGGTCCAAATAGATATGGGTATCGCTTGCGCATCTCGTCCTCCCGCTCTAGGTAGACTCTCCTGAAGAATAATGCCTCCATGCGATGCGAACCAAGGGTATCACCTGGTTTCTTGGAACCATCTCTCGTCGATCCAGAATCTCCACAGGTTGCTCTAGATAGCTAAGAGTAGGTCCCACCTCAATCTCTGAGTGATCGAGTACATGGCAAGGATCTGCCACATACCGTCTCAGCTGCGACACGTGGAATACGTTATTGACTCCAACTAGTATAGGTGGCAAGTCCAGGCTGTACGCCATGTCACTGACTCTCCCGCTGATTACGAAAGGTCCGATGAAGTGCGGGCTAAGCTTCCCACCTCCACCAAAATGTATCGTACCACGTGTCGGAGATATCATCAAAAAAACTAGATCTCTAACCTAATCACAAACGAGGTCTCAATTACTAATATATTCAAACATGGTCAAACAAAATCACAAACAAAATAACTCATAATTCTAATCCTATCTCTAATCTGCACCTCAAACTCCAAAGGTCTGCGGTAGCTATCGGCCCAGTATTGATGTCTGTCCTGCGCCACGCGAATTCGGTCTCTGATGAGATTTACCTTCTCGACTGCATCTACAACCATCTCAGGTCCCAATAAATCTCGCTCTCCAACATCATCCCAAGACAAGGGTGTACGATATCTGCGCCCGTACAGTGCCTCGAATGGTGACATCTCAATGCTGGCCTGAAAACTATTGTTGTATGCAAACTCCACTAAGTGCAGGGTATTGTCACGACCCGTACCCTAGAGTAAGGGCACGAGACGTGGGTACGTCCAGCCTACGTCGCAGTGTCGGCGGTAGAACGCTGTCCTAGGTCGCAACATCTAACAATATAATTCTAAGCAGTTTATACTCCCCGAATGGGGGTGACATAGCAGAATGTAAACTCAATCACAACTAAAGAAGAAGAAGCACGATATGATATAGAACTCAAAGAACTACAGGTGATCAGAAGAGTCTAAGATAACATCTCAGCAACATCCAGAAATACAAGGTCTCAACTACAGAGTATGAAAGAATATATATAATCCAGATCTCAATGGCAGAAATAAAGCCTAGCTAAGCTAGTGTCAAGACAACATAAGTAAGATAAAGCCTAACTAAGCTAGTCTAGGCAGTAGGGGTAAAGTCATCAGCTAGAGCTGGGTCCTCCTGAGAGTCCAGCTCACAAGTGTTGTCTAGGGCTGCCCCGTAGAAGGTACCCACACAGGCCTCCTCCTCGTCCTCTATAATATTTTCAACAGGTCCAGTCAGGACAGGAGCGAGCATAATACATCTCAACAGATCATAGCAGGTTAGAAAATATAATCATGCAGTAAAGTAAGATACATGAACTGAAAGAAATACAGTATGTAAATAGAGAAAGATCTGTAATAGAAATATCTACTATAAATAGAGACTAACAGTGGCTAGTGAGGCATAGTACAATATAGACATGTAAATGGCATAGGAGATTCTGATGCTATACTACGGAAAGATTCTGATGCTACACTACTTGGATATTATTCACATGTCTACTTCTACTCCCCCGTATCCCCAATCAATACACAAGGATCCAGCCAGGTTATGTTATGATTCCATGCAATGGCCCACAAGGGATGATACATGGTATGCCCATAAATGGGTGATTCTAGGAATGCCCATAAATGGGAGATTCAAGGAGACTCTGTGATCATGAGAGTACATGTCACAAGTGATCAATGAACCATGAAGCATAGTGATACACAATGTAAGTGAAACGCACAGAACATGTAATATCCGATGCTCCTGAAGGATAACATCTCAAGAAGGGATCCATATAGTACTAATCCGTAAGACCAACAAGACAGTATCAAGTAAAGTAATTTAAAGCAGGAAAATAATTCTAAACAGGATATGAAATGATCAGAGAATGTACTCGCCTGGTATCTGAGTGTCCGGATGAAATGTACTGTCCGAGGAGAGGTGTCTGGCTCCGAATCAGAACAGCACAAGTCATAACAAGTCTACAATGATAACAAGATGCAATTTAATGCATTCTAAATGAATCTAGGTCAATCTAGGCCAAAGTCAACTCTTGGTCAACTCTGGTCAACCCTAGAAGTTAAACTATGTCAACTATGGTCAAACTAGGTCCAACAAGTCTAAATTAGGTCAAACAGTTATTCTAGGTCTAACTTAGTCCACATTAGTCTATACTAGGTCACACAAGCATACACTAGCTAGTACACACCACTTCAAGGCTGTCCAAGCCTAAATCAAGCCAACACACATATTTATACACATCTATCCATACACTACACACATCATCCATATCATATAGTTAGGCATACATACACTATACATATACTAAGCCTACATACATATGTATATATACATTACATTACACTACACTACATATACTTTATATAGATGTATGTGCATAGAGAGGTAGAGAGTGAAGAGAGTGACAATGTGTGTGTGTGTATACAAGTGAGTGTGTGTGTGCATGAGAGGCAATGTGTGTGTGTGTACATAAGAGTGTGCGTGTGTACAAAACATATGAGTGAGAGTGTGCTAGAGTGTACAGTGGTGTGAGTGAACTGTGAACAGTGAAGGGTGAGAGGAGTGTCACTGTGTGAGAACAGTGTGGGTGTTCAGCGGGGGAAAATAGTGAACCCACATGACAGTTAACCTAAAACTAAAACTCAGATTTATGAGTTCAACCAATGACAGTGTAGATTATACATGGGTAGTCATGTGTGTTAGACAATTTGTGTGTCCATGAGGGGAGTGAACTAGGAAACCTGTGTGAGTGTATGGCCTGTGTTCAGTAAAACAGGAAACCAATGTTGTTCCCTCAGGTATAGGAAATCAGTGAGTGAAAGCTGTGATCAGTGAAGGGAAATCATTCCCAGGTTTTAAGGGAAAAGCACATTTGAATCATAATCAATTAAAAGTTAACTTTCAACTCCACTTCAGTTAAAAGGGAAATAAAGGAAACCAATCCTCAGATTTGTGAGAACTAACATTCACATTTCAGTTTAATCAATAGAACTGAAACCCAAATCACCAATGTATCAGTTAATACATTCGAGCCAACTCAAATTCCAAAATCCCTTTCCACATCACAAAATCTAATCTAAATGAAATTTCGAACTTAACAGGGGTTAATACACTTGTAGGATTCATTTGATAACTGAACACATTAGATTAAAAGGATTTAAATAGGGTTCAAGTCTCAGGTTTAAGATTGGACTGCGTATCAGCCAACAGTCCATTCCCATGCCCAATTCTCATTCCTCAAACAAACAACCTATTCTAATAAGTAATTATCAACTAATATATACTAACAATTATGTCTAGGAATCTAATCTAGCATTTTAAATAATAATTTAACAATTTAGACTGGGAAATAACACTGAATCAAATAACTGGACAATACACAGGAAACAGTGTCGTGCAGTAAGTACGAGGCCTCGTGCTCGCGACACGACGCGACACTGGCCTCGTGCTCGTGCCTCTAGGTTCGCCCCACGTAGGGCTACCTACGTGGCACCCTGTACCGCCGTGTCGAGTGTCACGCCCCGCTCCCGTAGGAACGATCGTCCTCGCTAAGGCGTGATGCCGCACGAGCCTAGATTGCGCTTGTGCAAGGCGGGTTCCATAACGGCCAATTTCACCGGCTGTGACGGGGTCGTCGCACAGAAGTCCCAAGCAGAGACATTGAATAACAGCAGCGGAATTTAGAACAAAACACAAGTCATTTCAAAATACTCTTTTATTGATATTGAAACAACGGTTACATTTGGAAGATTACAAGTCCCCCAAGCTCACTCATCTCACATTACAAGTCACTCAGCTCTCTCTCTCATCTCTCAATACATTTGTCGATCCAGCGGAAGCTTCGGAAGGCGATGTCCATACATTATGTCCCGTATAAGTCTTTACTCCATGCGGCCGCGCGCTTCGAATCGCCAAGGAACTTCGTGCCTCGACTCATCCAAGCGAGCTCCGCGCTACGGGCTTTTACCTGTGCCTGCACATGTAAACTATGTGGGTGTCAGTACTCAACTGTACTGGGGGAATGAGCTCCTCGCCCACCTATACAAAACCAACACGGTTACTTTACTTTGTGCAACATAGTCCCCTTTTGTATTGTCTTTCTACTCTTGCCTTAGGATCTGTTTTATGACCGACGCCTTGTCTATTTGTGTCTTTAGACCAATCCCGTGCTTGCAACAACAATGTCGACTCAAACAACGTTAACCTTTCAAGTCGTGCTTGCCTTTCGGCCAAAATCAGAGACGCAACTACGCGATGAGGCTCCATTCATGTGTGGCCGTGCTACAAATCCTTTGTGCCGTGCCTCGCAGCTATGTGCGACTCAACCATATCGCCGCCTCGCGGCCCTTTGCTACTAAATCATCAACTGACCCAATCAAGACTTGTGGGTTAAGTGTCACTCGACCAACTTTGCCTTGCGGCCTTTCCTGACTTAGACTCATGACAACTCACATCCAAACTATGCAACTTATATGCTGACAACATTAGACTCGATGCCACATCTCGTGCCGAAGCTCGTCGCCTATGTTGATGCCACATCTTAGGACCAAACCTTGTATTCCAACTGTACGCACATTCAACAACTCAACTCAATCCAAAGGCACACACGCGGATTGCCGCCATGCCGACTCATCTATATGATTTGGTCACTGACTCCCAGAGCCATCCTGGACTCCTTTAGCTTGTTAGGCGGCCGCCCTTGCCAGGTGGATAGCTAGCCCCGCTGGCAAGCCTCTGCGCTAACTTGTGCGGTCATCTAGCACGTGCTAATGCTGCTTCTCAAGAGCCGGTCCCCTTTCGTCGGGTTACCGTTCGAGGAAACTCTATCATGTCGACAAGTTGTCCATGACCATGCAAGACTCGACTCAACTGACGTCTCACACAGTCATTCCACCTCTAGTGTTATCATCTCTTTCAGGGCCAAGTTCAATACGTCTCACCTCTGAGATCTTGCCTCGACGACTCGTAGTCGCGAGCATTCTTCTTTCTTGCCCTATCATTTTACTCAACTCAAGAACAAATATTCACAACACTTTATAAACTCAATGAATCAACCGTGGCCAGTGCCTGAAAATACTAAGTCCGTGACATCGTGCCTTAAACCAACTTGAACTCTACGCGACGCCACCGCCCAAGACTTACTCTATATGACGGGCTTGAAACCGTAAGACTAAGTTGTCAAACCCAGCCGTAGAACTCGCAGGACCGTGCTTGGAATGACTTAGGTCGACCACAATTCACTTTGCCTAACTTCACCAAGCCTACGACTTAACTCAAGGGACGAGCAACGGCTGTGCCAAGCCTTGCATCAGGGAAGCGTGCATGCTTTATCGAGCATTTACACGGCGACGCCTATGACTTAGGCTACGTTCATAACTTTGCCTACTCAACCAACTTTCCTTCTCCCAAGCCACGGGACGAAGGATCGAGTGTCATTTTCAAAACATGCCGTGCACCAACTCTAAGCCGACCGTGGAACGTTTTCCATGTTCTAACTCAATTTGACTCGTCGGGATTATTCCCTTTAGCTATATGGATTCGTCTCTTTTATTATCAAGCCTACTTGCGCAAGTTGAAAACATGCAATTTATTATGTGAAGGCTAAGATGAGGCAAGTTCACCGAAACTACACCACCTGAGCGAGCGGTCGCCTCGACCGAGCGATGTCTCCGAGTAGCCATTGCAAGGCTAAGTTCGAACGCCGTCGGCATTTCGATTCCTCCGATTGATTGAGCGGGACGGGGCACTACATCATACACCACTCAGAAAAAGTTTCGTCCTCGAAACTAACTGAGTACACTTATCGACTTATCACTTTACTCAACATTCACGAACTCTCGCACACACTACGCCTATGCATTTCTCAAATCCGAGTCGCGCTCGTGCTACCCTCAATCCTTTCTTCAAAACTTACGATCTCAAATTCCTCTACACTTTCCTGTTCCTCAAGCCTCACTTGAATTCAACGTATCACTTAGTATGGATCGTGCACATATCTTAGGCGTCCCTAAAATACATGCATTTCAACCAAGCCTCGTGATAGCGAATCCCGCCATCACCACTCGAGTCGGATCGTGCACGCATTCAAGCGTCCTTGATATACATGCATGTCAACCGAGCCTCATGAGTGGTGCCTTCACCATTCCTATCGCTCCGTACCGGAACGTCTGCCTAACTGATAGGCTATGTCTTTCTGTCAGTATTGGAATCATAGTTCCCAAACAACAATATCAACACTGACCCCATTCTAAGGTCAAACCAAATTGATAGTACGGGGTTTTCTATCCAAGCTCGTATCACTCCGATTTCTAAACATCGAGCATCGATTCCCTACACACATCCAAACATTCGTCGCACGGGGTCCGAGTCATTCTTACATTCCATACTCCTTAAGTCACCTATTCCAATTCACGCAATCGATCACTAGGTCGTCTGACTTAACAATACGATGCACCCCGATCTCACGCGAGTTAGATTATCCACGGTGGGCATGAATCACCATGCACGCTCCCGCGGGATAATTATCTTCATCGAGACGTAACTCTTGTTTTGCGTCTAGACTTGCTCATTTTCGATATGCGGATTGGGTCTACTCAATCCTCAAGTTTTCTCATTCTTCAATCGCAAGTCCTAACAATCCTCGAATTCACCTTCCCTTCAAACCACAAGTCGAAGCAATCAAAATTGCCATGTCATGATATTTTGAGTTTGACTATTCCCGCTGGACATGAATCACCATGCCAACGCTCACGCGGAACGATCGTCCCAAATCCGACGTGACGCATGTGCGAGGCTAGAGTTGCGCGTGCATAAGACAAGATCGTCGACGTTATGGCTATCAACGTAAACATCAAGACACGATCATTTTCATCCAATATTCCCTTAAATCAAAATCCTAAGTACAGCATCAAACCGAACAATAACACTTGCACGATCGTCCTTTGCCGAGTCAGAGTACCCCCGAGTTATCGCATATCGGTCTTTGATACGCCTCAATACCATCGACGATATGCATAACCTGACGATCTTCTGTTGCAACCAATTTCGAGTCGTACGAATGATGCTATCGTCCGACTGGATAATCTCCTCGACACTCAAATTCAAGTTTGATCATTATCCCTCGAACCATTCACAACATCGATTTTCCTCAAACCAAATTCACGTATCGTTCATCCGTTTATCTTAAGTCATCGACCAACGTATTTTCTCAATTCGCATCATTCCTTTATCAATCGGTCGACATCCCTGAGGCTATCGCATACACCACTCAGGGATGAAGTCATTCAACAAATCCTCAACTTATCATTCGAATCAAAATCGACTTCTTCAAATTTTTCGTTCGAACCATTCCTCAAATTCCAAGCATGCTCATCTATATCGCATCGACGATATCATCGTTCAATAGTATCCTATCGATAGTCATCTCACTTTACTCAATCGAGTTCAACTCATTCTTGCTCGACACTATTCAATTCCCGCACTCGACTTTTCTAAGGTCGACGCAACTTTGGTGTATATGCCCAGCCCGACTTAGCCAACCGTGCTTACAAGAACCATCTTTTGTTTCTTGTCAAAAACTGGTCTCCTATGTTTTGCAAAATAGTTAGACTTATTCTATGGACATCCCGTGGGACAATTGAGAGAGATCGCACCAACGATATCAACTTTGCAGAAGCAACGATTCAGAGTTTGCGAAAACAACGGAGTTAAAGAATTCAATCGATAGTCCAAAGACGTAAAGCCATGCTCTGATACCATTATGTCATGCCCCACTCCCGTAGGAACAATCGTCCTCGCTAAGGGGTGATGTCGCACGAGCCTAGATTGCGCTCGTGCAAGACGGGTTCCATAAAGGCCGATTTCAGTGGCTGCGACAGGGTCGTCGCACAGAAGTCTCAAGTAGAGACATTGAATAACAACAGCAGAATTTAGAACAAAACACAAGTCATTTCGAAATACTCTTTTATTGATATTGAAACAACGGTTACATTTGGGGCGCAAGGCCAAGATTACAAGTCTCTCAAGCTCACTTATCTCACATTACAAGTCACTCAGCTCCCTCTCTCATCTCTCAATACATTTGTCGATCCAGCGGAAGCTTCGGAAGGCGATGTCCATACATTATGTCCCGTATAAGTCTTTACTCCATGCGGCCGCGCACTTCGAATCGCCAAGGAACTCCGTGCCTCGACTCATCCAAGCGAGCTCTGCGCCACGAGCTTCTACCTGTGCCTGCACATGTAAACTATGTGGGTGTCAGTACTCAACTGTACTGGTGGAATGACCTCCTCGCCCACCCATACAAAACCAACACGTTTACTTTACTTTGTGCAACATAGTCCCCTTTTGTATTGTCTTTCTACTCTTGCCTTAGGATTTGTTTTATGACCGACGCCTTGTCTATTTGTGTCTTTAGACCAATCCCGTGCTTGCAACAACAATGTCGACTCAAACAACGTTAACCTTTCAAGTCGTGCTTGCCTTTCGGCCAAAATCAGAGACGCAACTACGCGATGAGGCTCCATTCACGTGTGGTCGTGCTACAAATCCTTTGTGCCGTGCCTCGCAGCTATGTGCGACTCAACCATATCGCCGCCTCGCGGCCCTTTGCTACTAAATCATCAACGGACCCAATCAAGACTTGTGGGTTAAGTGTCACTCGACCAACTTTGCCTTGCGGCCTTTCCTAACTTAGACTCAGGACAACTCACATCCAAACTATGCAACTTATATGCTGACAATATTAGACTCGACGCCACATCTCGTGCCGAAGCTCGTCGCCTATGTTGATGCCACATCTTAGGACCAAACCTTGTATTCCAACTGTACACACATTCAACAACTCAACTCAATCCAAAGGCACACACGCGAATTGCCGCCATGCCGACTCATCTATATGATTTGGTCACTGACTCCCAGAGCCATCCTGGACTCCTTTAGCTTGTTAGGCGGCCGCCCTTGCCAGGTGGGTAGCTAGCCCCGCTGGCAAGCCTCTGCGCTAACTTGTGCGGTCATCCAGCACGTGCTAATGCTGCTTCTCAAGAACCGGTCCACTTCCGTCGGGCTACCGTTCGAGGAAACTCTACCTTGTCGACAAGTTGTCCATGACCATGCAAGACTCTACTCAACTGACGTCTCACACAGTCATTCCACCTCTAGTGTTATCATCTCTTTCAGGGCCAAGTTCAATACGTCTCACCTCTGAGATCTTGCCTCGACGACTCGTAGTCGCGAGCAATCTTCTTTCTTGCCCTATCATTTTACTCAACTCAAGAACAAATATTCACAACACTTTCCAAACTCAATGAATCAACCGTGGCCCGTGCCTGAAAACACTAAGTCCGTGACATCGTGCCTTAAACCAACTTGAACTCTATGCGACGCCACCGTCCAAGACTTACTCTATATGACGGGCTTGAAACCGTAAGACTAAGTTATCATACCCAGCCGTAGAACTTGCAGGACCGTGCTTGGAATGACTTAGGTCGACCACCATTCACTTTGCCTAACTTAACCAAGCCTACAACTTAACTCAAGGGACGAGCAACGGCTGTGCCAAGCCTTGCATCAGGGAAGCGTGCATGCTTTATCGAGCATTTACGCGGCGACGCCTATGACTTAGGCTACGTTCATAACTTTGCCTCGTCGGGATTATTCCCTTTAGCTATATGGATTCGTCTCATTTATTATCAAGCCTACTTGCACAAGTTGAAAACATGTGATTTATTATGTGAAGGCTAAGATGAGACAAGTTCACCGAAACTACCCCACCTGAGCGAGCGGTCGCCTCGACCGAGCGATGTCTCCGAGTAGCCGTTTGCAAGGCTAAGTCCGAACGTCGTCGGTTTTTCGATTCCTCCGATTGACTGAGCGGGACGGGGCACTACATCGAGTGCCTCGAATGGTGACATCTCAATGCTGGCCTGAAAACTATTGTTGTATGCAAACTCCACTAAGTGCATGGTATCCTCCCAGGATCCTCCGAAATCCAAAACACAAGTCCGCAGCATGTCCTCGAGTGTCTGAATAGTCCTCTCTGACTGTCCGTCCTTCTGAGGATGGTATGCAGTACTAAACTTTAGCTAAGTGCCCAAACTAGTCTGTAGACTATGCCAATAATAAAAAGTAAAGCGGCTATCCCGATCCGAGACAATGCTCACCGAAACTCCATGAATCCTGACAATCTGCCGCATATACATCTCTGCTAGCCTCTCAGTAGACGTACCCACTTTTAATGGCAAAAAGTGGGCCAATTTGGTCAACTTGTCTACGATGACCCAAATTGCGTCTTTTCCTCCTAGTGTACGCGGCAATCCAGAAACAAAATCCATCGTGATGTGCTCCCACTTCCACTCTAGAATGGGCAATGGCTGCAACAAACCACCTGGTCTCTGCCTCTCTGCCTTGACCTGTTGACAGACCAAACATCTGGCTACGAAGCAAGCTACCTCCCGCTTCATCCCATACCACCAAACGTGCTCCATCAGATCCCTATACATCTTGTTGGCACTTAGATGTATAGAGTACTGAGATCGGTCGACCTCCTGCATGACCTGCTTCATCCCACCCGCTTCATCCCATACCACCACCAGACTTTTGTAAGATTTATTATTTAATAATAGGTTTAAATCATGTTATTAATTTATTGGTAAATTTTGATTATTTTAATATCATTAAATTAGTGTTTTATGATTTTGTCATTTTGCTAGTGTAACCTTATAGCTGTTTGGCCTAGAGACTAACCATGACCATGGAGGCCTAACCCATGTGATTAGATTAGCTAATTACCACTTTCTAGGCTATAGGTATTTTGGTCATTTTGTGACTTTTGAATTATTTAGAATTTTGATTAATTGGTAAATTTTAGATTATTTTAATAATATTTAAATTGATGTATTATGATTTTGGTTATTTTTATATTTTAATATTTTGGGAATTTTTATATTTTAATATTGATTTTACGGGATTTATTTAGTCGGATTTGAGTTTCGTTTCGTTCCGACTTGTGTTAGTGACCCGGGTAGCTTAGACTCTAAACGGGACCCCAAGAGTAGTTAGTCATGGCCCACAAACCCCGCTAATTAAGTTAGTAAGTTTAGACTAATCTCACTTTTTAGATTGGCTAAGTTAGAGGCTTAAATTTAACCCTTTTGATCCCAAACTTGAACCTAACTTAAAATTAACCAAGAGGACTAGTTGAGGCCTTATTGGGCTTTCCTCCAAGGCCCAAATAGGGTTTACTGGCAGCCACTATAGGTAGGTTAGCCTCCCTCTCTTTCATTTCATTCCATCTTGCCTCTTTTCCTTCACAAAGTGTTCTTCCCCAAATTAGAGAGCTTCCCTCTTTGATTTGATCTCCAAATCTCTTCATTCCTCCACTAAAACTTCAATCCAACCTTCTCATACTACCAAGGGAGGGTGCTAGCAAAGATTTGGAGCAAAGTGCAAGGAGGAGTGTCCATTTTGGAAGGATCTTCGGAGCTATCCTTGTGTCACGACCCACACCCAGTGTAGGGGCACGAGAAGTGGGTACGTCCAGCCTATGTCGCACTGTCGGCGGTAGAACGTTGTCCTATTTTACATACATCTAATAATTATAAGGTACCTATACAATGTATATGCTCCGAATGTAGGACAATATAGAAATGTACAACTCAATCACAGCTAAGGTAGAAAGTACGATAAGATAGATAGATATGAAAGTCGCCAAATGAAACACAATAAGAAAAGAAGTCTAAGAGTCTAAGATAGCATCTCCACAACATCCAGAATAACAAAATCCCTAAATAAGTACAAAGTGTATCCAACAAGGTAAGACAATAAGTAAGATAACTAGTCTAGCTAACTAGCCTAGACTACTGGGGTAATGTCCTCTGCAAGGGCTGGGTCCTCCTGTGAGTCCAGCTCACAGGTGTCATCTAGGCCTGCTCCATAGTATGTAGGACAGAACTCCTCAATATCATCTATAATATTTCAACATGTCCAGTCAGGACAGGAACGAACACAATACATCTCACGCAGATCATAATATGACAGGATATGTAAATATGCTATAGAGTAAGATACATAAAACGCTGGGAAAGATATGAAGTAAAAGAGATGACTGTAAAGAAATATCTACTATAAGTAAAGAGCTAACAGTGGCTAGTGATGTAGAGTACAAGATAGACATGTGAACGGCTTGAATTTGCACATGAGTATACTAAAGAGTTTGCACATGATTACACTACTTTGGAATTGTTCACATAACCATTTATACTCCCCCGTACCCCAATCAATACACAAGGATCCAAATAAGTTATGTTATTGCACATAATATCACATGAAGGCCCATAAATGGGTGCACATGAATGTATACATGGGGGCTCTGTGAACATGAGAGTACATGAATCACAAGAGTGCACATGAATGGTGAAAGCACCGGAGTACATGATGAAAGTGAAAAGCATATGACATACTGTAACCGATGCTCCCGAGGGGGATAACATCTCATGAAGGGATCCATATAGTACCAATCCGTGTTAACAACGTGACAGCATCAAGTAAAGTAATCTAGAGTATAAATATAAATCCTATCAAGTATGAAACGGTCAGAGAATATACTCGCCTGGTATCCTGAGTATCCAATGAATATATATGTCAAGACAGAGTAGATGAGTCCTAAACAGAGCAACACAGGTCACAACATGTCCAGAATGGTAATACTGAAGATTACAATGCATTCTATATGATTTCTAGGTCCTCTATGCCAAAGTCAACTCTTGGTCAACTCTGGTCAACTACACTAGTCAAACTAGGTCAACTAGGTCAATCCTAGTCCAATCAAGTCTCACTAAGCCTAACCAAGCCTAGGCTAACACTCACACACAATTTCAAAGATACACAAGTCAAGCACATACATTATATATATATAGGCACATATATATACTCAATGTATATAGGTATACACATAGGAAATTACATATAGGCCATCATGTATTGGCTAATATGCACTAGGATACTAGGCTAACATGTATACATATACCAACCTATCTACATACATACATTATACTAACAAATATATTACATATGTATGTATTAGAGAGAGAGAGAGTGAGATGTGTATGTGTGTGTGACAGGTTGTGTGTGTGGTTTTCAGGTTTCATCTAGCAGTGATATGTGTGTGTGGGTTAACTCTGTGTGTGTGTGTGTGAGATGAGAGTGTGTGTGTGTGTGTGTGTCAGTTCATCATGTGACAGATTGTGTGCATGTGTGTGTCAGGTTTTAGTGTAACAGTGATATGTATGTGTGTGTGTCAACATAGATGGGAGTGACATGGGTTCTCAGGTTTTAGGTTTCAGTGAAACAACAAATATATGTGTGTGTGTGTGTGTGTGTGTGTGTGTGTGTGTGTGTGTGTGTGTGTGTGTGTGTGTTTGTGTGTGTGTATAGAGAGATGGGAGTGTGTGTTATTCTCAGATTTTGTGTGTGCAGCAGTGGTCGAGGTTCTCAAGAAAAATAGTGCCAGGTTTTCTCATTCAATCAACACATATACATATAGGTATAACCCTAGGCTATATTCAGTTTCCAAGTTCAGTGAAAATCAGTCCTTCGATCAACCCATTGCAAAGATTAAAACCAAATACACAACCTAAATATGAATCCATACTTACCAGTCATGTTATCAACTAACATTATCATTGAATATCAAAATCGAGTTTAAGAAACTTAGTTTATCATCTAATACCCGATTTCCCAGTTCAGCCCCAATATCAGTAAACCTAAATTCAAATGAAAATCAATTAAACACCAATTCAGTGTGTGCACAAGTATCACACATACGCATGTGTCTAGGTGGGGTGTCCGTGTCCTACCAAGTGGACACGAACGTGTCCAATCAATTTAAACACACACAGTACACACTGTGTAACAGAACATCGTACAATGAGTTCGTGTCTTCGTGGACACGACATATGACACTTCGTGTCACGTGCTTACGTCTACAGGTAGGTGACACATAGGGCTTCGTGTTAGGCACCCTGATATGTATCCAAGTGTCCTCGTGTCCGTGCACGAAATGAGTATCAGTGCGTGTCTGTGCACGTGTATGCGTGTGTGTAAAATCTGTGCAAAGGGGTTATCGTGTCCGATACGACACGTCATGACCTAACACTTTAGGGGTGTCGTGTCAGTCATGCCCCTTGCTGTGTGCCTAGTGTCACGTGTCCAAGTGACACGGACACAGAGAAAAGCAACCCGAGAGGCAGGGCACAGACCACATGGTCGTGCAGCGTGTCCTGCCCTCGTTTGGATACGACACTGTCGAAACCCAACTCAGTCCAAATCAAAAGTAAAGCCCACATGTAGGGCTACAAATCTATTAAATTAGTTTTGGAAAATATGAATAAAAAATCCTTTGTGGCATTTCATCAAACACATACATACAACCTATGATACGTGTCCGATACGGACACCAAATTGACACGAATTCACACAAGACTCACTCTACAGCTAGAGGACACCTAAATCTATGCATCCATGCAAAGAAATCAGGAAATGGAGGTGGTTTGAGAGGTTTACCTATTGAGTGTCAAACTCAAGGAAAAAATCCCAAATAGAAGAATCCTTCTTACAACTCTCAAGCTCCAAATTGCACACAAGCTTAGATTTCTCACCACCAACAGTAAATAGGGGTTAAATAGATCCCAATGCAAAAGACTATAGTTAAAAAGGAATAGAAATGAAGAAATTAGGGGAAAATTAGGGTGAGGGTTAGGTTGATGGCTAGTGGGCTTGGGCCAAGTTTAGATGTTAAATGGTTCAAACCGTTAGCCATTTGTTCAAACACCTAAAGCACCTAATCTCTCCATGCAACTCAGTCCAAAACAAGTCAACTTGGGTCCACTTAAGTTAGACTAGGGTCCACACTATGCTAACCAAGTCACCAAAATCAAAGTCAACATCTAGGTTAGTCTCTAAAGTCACAACTAGCAAAAGTCAAAAATAACAACCATCACTCAAACAATTCAAATTAAATTCAAAATTTTCAAAATGACCAAAATACCCTCAAGTCTAAAATGTGGTAGTGACACCTTTAGAGTATCATTGGGATCCCATTCCCAATAGGTAAAACCAACCCTCTAAATTGATTTCCTATGCATATGAGTTACTTTTGAATCCATAGAATCCACCCCCATGCATGTACCCCCTTTAAATTCAACTTTGAGACCATTTGGAGCTCTCTAGAGCCAGTTAGAATTGTGGCTTGTGTCCTACTTATTAATTAGATCTCAAATTAGGCATCTCATGTGTTTGGTTTAATGTCTAATAGGTTTAATTGTGTTTTAATTTCAGTTTTAGACATGTTAGAGGATGGATTGATGTTAGTTAGGATGGTTAGAATGAGTTTAATTTGGATACCCATGGTTAGGTCTAAGTGGTTTAGTCTACATGTCATATTTTTAGCCTCAACTTGTCATTTTAGTGTCTATTTATATAATGGACTGTTTTGTATATATATAATAGG
Organism: Iris pallida; assembly: GCA_029216955.1. Classification (NCBI taxonomy): domain Eukaryota; kingdom Viridiplantae; phylum Streptophyta; class Magnoliopsida; order Asparagales; family Iridaceae; genus Iris; species Iris pallida. Next base: position 19,316 of record JANAVB010038035.1, read on the forward strand.
TATGTTAGATATATTTCATATATCTAAATGTGTGTGGATATGTTGTTAGTGGTGTGCTTGTGTTAGAGGAAAGGGGAGTGTGGTTTGATGTGTCTTGGGTGGTGTGGAAAGTGAGATGTGTTTCTTTTGTCCAAACAACCTAAATTTGCCATAATATTCATCCACGTTTTTAGTAGCCATCGTAACTTGAAAATGTTATAACTTTTAGCTTAGAACTCAGATTAATCTCACTTTTTTTTAAAGAACCGTATCGAAGTTAGCTTTCCAATTATATATATTAATAGGTAAAATACATTCTAGAACTTTCTGTAAAACTGTTTGAGTGTCAGATGTCCAAAAGACGAACGTGTTTCGGTGTTTTCGTGATTCCGGGAGCTTCCGATAACGAAAATGCGATCCGTTTGAAGTTTCAGAAAGCTAACACAAAGGGTTACGACATACTTTAATCCTAGAATTTAGTGACGGCCCAATTGGTACAGTGTTGGTTTTAAGTAGAAGACTGACTATACAACATAGGCATTTTGTATAACCTATGAGCCTATGTAGTATGGTTAGTAGAGGGTTAGATATGTTAGAGTTTGTTATATGTTAGTGTAAGTTATATTTGTTAGTATGAGTGTTAGTTAGATAGTAGATGTTAGCATTTTGTTAGATATTTGATATGTTGTAGATAGTTTGATGTTAGATATCTACTATGTTAGATATTGATATGTTAGTAGGTTATGTTAGTTCTAGATATTGGTATGTTAGCAAGTTAGTCTCTATAGGTTATATGTTAGATATTAGTTAAGATGTTATGTTAGTACATTAGATAGTTAGTTAATTAGATATTTGAGGAGTATCTTGGTATCTCATGATACCAAGTTAGTATCTTAAGGTAAATATGAATTACCTTTACCTTCAAGGTAAATGATTAGTTTCCTTATGACCAAGGTATTGGTTTTGAGATACCAATATGACCAAGGTTGATATGGTATCCTAGTGTTAGAAGGTTAGTGTCTAAGTGTTTGAGTTTGAGTAGGTGATGTTAGATTGTGGAAGGGTTATATAGATAGGTATATATTTTTTTGGGTTATGTAGTATCTATATACATTATGAGAGTATGTAGATATAGATTATGGTTCATAGTGAGGATATGTATATACTTGATATATGATATCTATATATATGTGTTAGGGTGGTACTATATGAATAAGGATATATGTGATATATATGTAATGTATATTATATAACTAAGTTTGTGTGCCTTGTTAGCTATGTGGTTTAGCTATGTGCCTTGATTTAGGCAATGTGTTAGATAGCAATGATACTAGTATACTTGATTGTTTAGGCCATAGATTTGTTTAGACCTAGAATTGACTAACCTAGACTAGTTTGACCATTGTTGACCAAATCCTAGCTAGTTTGACCACATTAGACTAGTTGTCCTAGTTTGACTAGATTGTTGACCAGAGTTGCCTAAGAGTTGACTTTGACCTAGATTGACTTAGACTCATGTAGATTGCATTATAATTTCAATTACCATATAAATTGAACTCTTTATAATATGTGTTGCTCTAACTAGGACTCTGTGACTCTAGTTGGCCATGTTTTCATATCAGCTATTCAGGATATCAGGCGAGTACATTCTATGATCGTTTCATAGTTGCTAGGACTTATATTCTTGCTCTAGATTACATTACTTGATGTTGTCACGTTGTTATCACGGATTGGTACTATATGGATCTTTTCATGAGATGTTATCCCCCTTTGCGGGCGCATCGGATACTTTATGTCATGTGTTTCATGTACATCATGTATTCTTTGCTTTCGCGTTATTCATGTATTCTTATGTGCACTCATGTACGCTCATGTATGCTCATGTACTTTCATGAGTCCTCATGTTCGACCATATTTTCTTATGTGCTTTATGTGTAACCTCATGTGCGTAACGTAATTTGATAAGGTCCTTGTGTATTGATTGGGGGTAGGGGTGAGAATAAATGGTTATGTGATTTTGCCCTCATGTGCAACTTTGTTACTTATTCATGTGAATTATTGTGTTTCTCATGTGCAACACAGCCCTCTTGGCAATGTGTTATTCATATGCAACTCAGATTATTCATGTGCAACCCAAGCCGATTACAAACCATCTTGTGCTCTAAATCACTTAGTCACTTACAGTTCTTACTTCTATAGTTATATATTTCCAGTTTATCAAATCTCTCTTTTACACTGCATGTACATTTTTTCAGCGTTTCATGTTTATTATTCTATTGTCTGTTTTATATTTTCTGCATGATATGAACTGCATGAGATGTTTTGTACTCGTTTCTGTCCTAATTGGACTTGTTTATTACAGGTAATATGGAGATTTCCAGCTAGCCTAGAGGACCAGTAGAGCTTGGAGTAGATTGCTAGTGTAGAAGCATGGAAAAGAACAGAAAAATCCATGTGGCTCAAAACAGAGGGAGTCTCATACGGCTCAAAAGTCCCTTAGAGCTTCATGCAGCTCGAAAGGCCCCGATAGCTCCATGCGGCTCGGGAAAAGCCACGTGGCCATATGCGGCTCAAAACAGGCCTCTGCAGCTGGCCATAACTACTCTGTGCCGCTGGCTCATTAAATGCTCTGACGCAATGTGGCAACTCTAACACAAAGGATTGACAGCTCTGACATAAAGGTAAAATGATGACTCTGACATAATGACGTGCTCCTAGAGAGACGAGAAAAATCTTTATAGCTGACACGATCCACCAATTCCAAAGCTCCATATGCGGATCGCTTCAAAGATTTTTATGCGGCTCAGTTGTGGGGGCCACCCTTATGCGGCTGGCCACCCTTATGCGGCTCAGTTGGAGGCCATCCTTATGCGGTTCAATTGGGGGCCACCCTCATGCGGCTCAGTTGTGGGGCTATCCTCATGCAGTTCGGTTGTGAGGCCATCCTCATGCGGCTCAGTTGTGAGGCCATCCTCATTCAGCTCGATTATGGGGCCACCCTCATGTGGCTCGGTTGTGGGGCTATCCTTATGCGGCCCGGTTGTGAGGCCATCCTCATGCGGCTCAGTTGTGAGGCCATCCTCATGCGGCTCGGTTGTGAGGCCACCCTCATGCGGCTCGATCAGCAGACCATACTCATGCGGCTCTACCAGGACGTCTCGTTCATGCAGCTTGCAGCATAAATGGCAGTTGGGACACGTGGCAGAAGATTGACTAAGACTTATTCACTCAGATTTAGCAACCAACAAATCATAACAATGCAGATTTATTGCAACCAACTCAATAGCCCAGAATGATTTCCAACGAACAAATCAAGGTTAATCTTAACCAATCCCCAACCGCCCACTTTTCAAGGCACAATTACTGCACACCCCGCTCATCACATAATTCCTATAAATAGCAAGGTGTTGTTCCCTTGCAAAGACACAGAGTTATAAGCACAGAGCCCGAGCAGAGAGACTAGCAACTCCCGCACACACAAAGAGCATTTCCTCGCCAGAGCAGAAGCTACATCCGATCGTCCAAGGAGTAAGGCAGAGTTGATAGCACTCTCCCGAGCCTCTACCGTCACCCTCCAAAAAAAACTAAACAATTGTACTATATTGCTTTTCCAAGGTTTTGTTCTTAGGCTCTCTTTGTACGAGCGAGTTTGTATTGTGAATTAAAAGTTCAATCCTCCCATAAAACTGTTCTGTTCTTTTATAATAATGGCAAACACGATGGCGACTCTGTTGGGGATTAACTTCTCCACTGCTGAGAAGTTGGTGACACAATCGGACGCAGCCAAGCTTGGCTCTACGCAACAGATGCTGGTCGTTCACTTCGCCTAGTAAGCGTTTGAAGAAATGCTCTCCGACGGGAGCGCTGGCCCGGTCCAGAAGCGAGCCCGTACGAAGATGGCCCACAGGGAGTGGAGGCCCAAATCATTTGCTCCTCCCCAAGCTCTGGAAGAAATGCTCTCTGCTGCCCAAGACGACGGAGAAGACTCCGATACGGCCTCACTTCAGGCCGCAGAGGACCCTGCTGTTCTCAAGTCCGGCAGAGGAAAGCACTACGATGCTGGACTTAAGGAAGCAAATGGGGACTCTATGCGGTCCAGGAAGAAGCCGCATAAAGGTGCCAGCCGCATGAAGAAGGCTCATGCGGCCAATAATTCCAGCCGCATGAAGCCTCATGCGGCCACTAAATCCAGCCGCATGAATGTTCCTGCGGCAGCCAATTCCAGCCGCATGAAAGCTCATGCGGCCACTAAATCCAGCCGCATGAATGTTCCTGCAGCAGCCAAATCCAGCCGCATGAATTCTTATGCGACCAAAAATGCCAGCAGCATGAATACTGATGCGGCCACAAATGTCAGCCGCATGAATGCTCATGCGGCCACCAATCAAAGTCGCAGACCATCTGCTCCATGCGGCTCGGGTTCAGTCCTCGACCGCCTCTCATGCAGTCCTGATCTCAGATGCTCCAATGAGAATGTGCCAGACTCTGTGCGGCACAATTTGGATTCTTTCCTACTATACGCCCTTGGGTGCTAGAGGGAAGAGGTCTAGGGCAGCGCGGGCTCGTCGAGCTCAGTCAGCTGTCCCAACCTCTGACCATCAGAGAGCTCCGCTTACTCTTAGACGGGCCTCTGATGGAAAGTTGTACAGAACCGACCGTGTCCAGCCCCCGACGGTAAACGGACAGAGTGGTTCCCAAGAGTCTCCCAATCAGGGAGCAAACATGGTGCCAACACACTCGTTTGCTCGGGACTCCCGGGCCCACAAAACGAGTGTCTTGCGCGATGTGATTCTTCACAAGCGCAAGGAAAGAGAAGAAAGCTTTGTGTGCAGAGAGTCCTTTCATGGACATCACTGCACTCAAATCATTGTCAACTGCTGCTGCAAGGCGGCAGTACAAGAGGACCGGCAGTCCGTCTTTCAACGACTGTAGCGGCGAGGACCTGTCCTACAACAAAGCTCAGGAGACGAAGCACTTTATGTCACCTCCTGCAATTCTGCTCGGAAGATCCCTATCGGCAAGGCGGGGAAGAAGACAAATGTTTCCAGCCCGGCGATCTCTACTAGCGCGGCTAGGAAACTCTCATCTAGGCGATTGGCCACAACCACCACTGGAGGAGTTTATCAGAGCACCTGCTCTAAGACGAAATCTTCAACACTAGGAGATTCATCTTCTACATCTCAAGGGGTAGCCGAAGCTGGGGGTAGCACCCCTCCGAACGTCCACAACAATCCGGTGTTCCAAGAAGATGCACCAGGAGAAACAATTCCCCCCACAGATGCAGTGGATCCGGACGTCTTTGAGGACGTCCACGGGTCTTAAGACGAGGCAGCCTCCTATGTAGGGGGTAACACTCCCGCTGAGTCCGAACCAGAGGAGAACATTCCTACATACCCCGATGATTTCTCGGTGCAAGGGTATGATTCAGAGGGCACGTCCTCCACCGTTCCTTCCATCTTTCCTCATGTGAGAACGGTGTTCATGACGAACAACGACCAAGACGGTCCCAGTGATCGCCAACGCATCGACACTCTGGAGGCCATACTTGATACCTTGGTCAAGTCCGTGGACGAGATCAAAGTAGCCCTACCGGCTCTGCAAAGAAGGACGCCTGGCCAAACAAGCTTGGGTCCCGTGGTCAATGCGAACTCAAATACAACGGCGTCGAACCCGGACGATAATCCTCCTGGAATGTCGGCTCCTACCGCTAGACGAGGCCAGGGAGGCAAGACGAGAGGTCCAGGAGTTCCGGGCCATGTTTCACGCCCGAGAAACCTCCCAAGACCTCAGGATACGACAACCGTATCCTGCTGCATGGAGAGATGTTCCCTTCCCACCAAGATATAAGCCATTTAACATCAATCCATATGATGGGAAGACATCTGCGAGCCGGTACATCACCTACTTTGAAGTCACAACCGACCATCTGCCTCATGACGACGCCATCATCACGCGGTTGTTTATCGGGGCATTGGAGGGGGTAGCATTTGATTGGTACCGCAATCTGCCGGACAACTGCATCTATTCCTTCGCCGGCTTCAAAAACATGTTCCTTGAAAGGTTCTACGAGGTAGGACAATATGTGACAATGTCCACCCTCATGGACGTCGTTCAAGGTGAGAAAGAGCTGACAAGGAACTACATTGAGCGGTTTCGCCAAACCGCGATGAAATTGTCCTCTGGCAATCCAGATTCTTCCTTGATTGAAATCTGCCAAAAGAGGCTGCTTCCCACAATCAGCCTCTGGATGGGCGAAAGTCAGTTCAAGGACTAGAAGACTTTCATCATCAGCACCACTAGCGCAGAAGACAAGTTGAAGAAAGCTCGACAACTGGGGTTGCACATCTCGGAAGGTGAGGACAAGGGCAAACGCCCTAATGCCAACAACAACAATGGTGGTAATTCCTCCAACAACCGAGACAACAAGGACAAACAGGCTATGGTGGCCGACACAGCCCCGAAGCCCGAACCGAAGCCGGTAGAGAAGCAGTGGCCGCAGATGACTTACTCCTTCGAAGACAGCCATGTCAAGCCCATCCTTGACATGCTCATACAAGGAGACAGGATTTAGCTCCCTCCACCAAGATGTGAGCCTCGGCCTGCAGAGATGGAAAGTCTAAAATACTGCCACTACCACCGCTACGTCCATCATGCTACTCAAGACTGCTTCCAATTGAAGCGGTACATCCAGAACCTGATCGACTCTAAGGCTCTGGCCATTGACTTCGAGGAGGTAACTGTGGCAGCCAACATGGTACCTATCCAATTCGGCAGCTTCCCTCTGACGAGGACCCAAGACGGCGTAGTACCCGTCCCCCGGGTAAAAATGGAGGTCTCTAATCTTCTACCTCCCCGAGACCAGGCTGCTGGGATGGTACCTCTCACCATATCACGAAGGGAGGTCATGTGGGTCCACCAAGACTTAGTATCTGAAGTAACCCAGCCAGCATCACCCTCTACTGGCAAGAAGAAGGGTGGGAAAGTCAAGTCCTGCCGCACAATCTCGGCAGATATCGAAGAAGCTACGGCTGTCGTTACCCGATCCGTTGCACAAACTCAACTCCCACCGGGTAACTCGGCTGAAGATCATCAGCCGGCGGCTGCTGATGCTCCAGGACCTTCTCAGCCTCCAACGACCGACAAGCCTAGGCCGAAGGAGACTCGCTTTGACAAGCCACTCCGAAAAGAAGCACCTCATGGGCTGGAGAGGCCCTACAACTTTGACATCTTGGCACAATTGGCCAACACACCGGCCAAGTTGTCATTATACGAGCTCTTAAGGCTCTCCAAGGACGTTCGCGTCGCCCTGAGTGATGCACTTCAAAATGCTGATGCTTATCTGGCTCAAGTCAAGCTCACAGGGGAGAGCTCGCCAGCAGATGCCCAGGACAGAGCTTGTACCGGTACAATGCCCAACATTGTCTTCACTCCGCAAGACATGCTTATCAAGACCAATTTGCACGATCGCCCTCTGTATTACACTGGATACGTCGGCGACGTCAAGCTGGATCGGATGAACATTGATCCCGGCTCTTCGATAAGCATTATTCCGAAGAGCTTGCTTCACCATCTGCGTATCCCTATGCATCCGCTGACTCCTACAAGCACCACCATCAGCGGTTTCAATTCCGGAAGAAGCTATCCCATTAGGAAGATTCGCCTGAAGTGCCAAATCGGTGACCTTCAGTCGGAAGTAACCTGCTATGTGATCGACGCAGACACCTCCTACAATATTCTTCTGGGGCGTCCGTGGATACACGATTATATGATTGTGCCCTCCACATTACACCAGTGCTTCAAGTATGTCGACAAGCATGGCTTCGTGAGGACAGAATTCGCTGGCATCGATCCCTTCAAAGGGGTCGAATCCTACTATTCGGATTCCTGCTTGTACGAGAACTCAAAGAGGCACCTGATAAAGGAGGATGCTCAACAGCAGACAGAGGCAATTGCCGGGCCAGAGGAACCCTTGAGAATCCATCTCCAACCCCACAAATTGGGCAGGACTTCGCCTCTTACGGCCACTTTGCATAGTTTTTCTGTGCTCACTGCACAAGGGGAGCAGATGACAATCCGACTGCCAAGGTCTGGCCAAGGGGCGAGGCCCAATACGGAGCCACTGACGATCAAATTACCAAGGGCGGGCAAACAACAAACAGAAGAGGTTAATCCCTCCGTCAAGCCAATGGTCATTCGTCTGCCTAAGACAAATCGGCAGCCAAGCACTGAGCCAGGGGCCGCTAGCGCACCTACGACCCCACGTCCAACGCCCTCAGGGGAGCCCTTGATGATCAAGCTGCCTAGGTCATCTTTCCAATCTTCAATACAGAGGTTGGCTGAACAAGAGTCGAAAACAAATCGGCAGCTCAGTACTAAGCCGGGGGTCGCCAGTGAGCCAATAACTCCACGTCCGTCGCCACCAGTGGAGCCCCTGATGATTAAGCTACCCAGGTCATCCTCCCAGTCTTTATTGACACAGGGGGTAGCCGAAGAAGAGTTAGAGCTGGCCAAGTATGTGGCTGCTCACACTGATGTTCCGTCCGCAGATGATGTAATTCTACCGAAAATAAAGGGCTATCTTTGAACTACATCGAGCTTAATAAGCTTTGTACAATGTATGCTATAGAACACGGTATAGGCACCCACCTACACACACAAGTGACAAATGTCTATGCTACAAATCAAATCACTCATGTAGAAGGTGCCTGCTTCATAGTCGAGGGAGACGATCATCCAATCATCTTCGGCCGAAAGAATGATCCGCAGTCCTTTAGGCCAGAAGAAGTCGATCTCAAATCCAACACTGGAAGACTGCCGCTTTATCTCTATAGCTCTCGTTCCAAGTATCTTATGCAAAAACAGGGGTACGACATGGAGTCTACACCAGGCTTGAACTACGGCATCGGCCGGCGACTACCCTTGCAATTACCAGTCCCGGCTGGAAAACCTTGGGATTACTATAGCAAGACTAGACATGGCATAGGCTATGTTACTCCTGCAACAACCCCTAAAAGCTCAGATGAGGAATGTGACTGGCATTCACATTCGACCGGATCACCAACTTCTGATTCGGATGACAACAACGGGGACGTATTCAGGCAAGCTCTGTCTGTCAATATGGCATTTGCTGATGCCTACGAAGAAGATGAAGACGTACCCAAGCTTCTCGAATTAGAGCCTTGGGGTTCAACAGCTAGATGCACAATGGGAGAAACGCTTCGAACTCCGTGAACCTACCACTGAAGATGAGGTTATGCAAGTTGACCTCGGCGATGAGTCCTCTCCAAAGCCAATCTTCGTTAGCAAAAGCCTGATAGACGAAGAACGGGAGGCGCTTTTGCAACTCGTCAGAGAGTACATCGACGTGTTCGCCTGGAGCTATGAAGACATGCCATGGCTAAACCTCGAGGTCGCACTTCATAAACTCAACATTCATCCGAACGCAAAGCCGGTCAAGCAACAGCAAAGACATTTCTGCCCGAACATCATGAACTCCATCGAAGCTGAGGTCAATAAACTGATAGCCAGCGGCTTCATCTGGGAGGAGCAACATCCAGACTGGGTTGCCAACATAGTACCAGTCGTCAAGAAGAATGGAAAGATTCGAATTTGCATCGACTTCCGAAATCTAAACGAAGCATGTCCTAAAGATGAGTTCCCTCTTCCCATCACGGATATCATGATCGACAACACACGTGGCTTTGAGCGCATGTCATTCATGGATGGCTTCTCAGGATACAACCAAATCAAGATTTTTCCTGACGACGAGAAGTATACATCATTCCGAACACCGATTGGCGTGTACTGTTACACCGTCATGCCCTTCAGTTTAAAGAATGTCGGCGCCACATACCAACGAGCTATGAGCGTCATCTTCAAAGATCACCTGCGTAGGACTGTGGAGTGTTACGTCGACGACATAGCTGTCAAAAGCCGCTCTAAGGGAGACCATCTCCAGTATCTGAGGACGGTATTCGACCTGATGCGAGCGCACAATTTGAAGATGAATCCTACCAAATCCTTCTTGGGCGTATCTAGTAGAAAATTCTTGGGTTTTATCATTACTGCCCAGGGAATCCACATAGATCCTGAGAAGACGAAGGCAATCATGGAGATGGGTCCCCCGAGAAATCTTCGTGAACTCCGAGGCCTTCAAGGGAGGGTAGCCTACATCAAGAGGTTCATCTCTAACCTCTCCGGGCGATGTTAACCATTCACCCACCTCATGAAGAAGGGCGTCTCATTCGTATGGAATGAAGAGTGCCAACACGCGTTCGACAACATCAAAGAATATCTGTTAAATCCTCCAGTTCTGGTAGCCCCGGTTGCTAGAAAGCCGTTTTTCCTCTATGTACGAGCGATGGAGCATTCCTTCGATGCTTTACTAGCACAAAACAATAACGCGGGGCATGAACAAGCTATCTATTACCTCGGCCGAATGATGATTGGGCCTGAGCATAGATACACCGTCGTGGAGAAGGAATGTCTTGCTCTGGTGTTGGCTATCCAGAAGACGCGACAGTATGTTACAGGACAAACCATCCATTTCATATCTCGAGTTAACCCCCTCAGGGTTCTCATGACCAAGCCGGGTGCACTCAGCTCTCACCTCGCTACCTGGGCGATATTATTGTCTCCCTACGACATGATCTTCGTTTCGCAAAAGGCTATTAAAAGTCAAGCTCTTGCAGACTTTTTAGCAGTCCATCCAAGTTCGGAGTCAACCAGAATATATGAAGAGATTCCAGACGAGGTCGCCAATTCAAACATGGCTTCCGATGATTCCGTCTGGCGAATGTTCTTCGACGGTGCCTCAAGAATCGGGTCCAACGGCAACATTGTCGTTGGAGTCGGAGTGGTACTGATTTCTCCCTCTGGCTTGGTAATCTATCGGGCATATTCCCTTACAGAACCCTACTCGAACAATGTGGCCGAGTACAACGCCTTGGTTATCGGTCTCCGACTTGCAAAAGAACTGGGGGTAGAGTACCTGGAAGCATATGGCGATTCACAGTTAATTGTTAATCAGATCCGGAGTTCATATAAAGTTTGTCATGAAGACATAATCCCCTATCATCAGGTAGCAATCGCCATCATTACGTCTCTGAAAGGGTTCTTCATAGAACATGTTCCGAGACTCCGGAACATTGAAGCCGACGCCTTAGCAGGACTGGCCGCTTCCCTGGCGGTCCCAAAACATACTCATCATCTGGTGGACGTAATAGGTAATGAGTTGGCCTGTCCTAAGAACACCGTCCAATTTGCTGAGAGCTATTCTGTCCTAACGATCGACGAGACACAGGATTGGAGGCTCCCATTTATCGACTTCGTAGTTTATGGCATCTTGCCGAAGAACCCGAAAGCAGCCACCTCTATTAGAAGACGTTCTCTCAGATTCTTCTACGATACAGAAACAAAGATGTTGTATTGGCGATCATACGACGGATTACTGCTTCGGTGTCTGTCCAATACAGAAGCCAAAGAAGCTGTACGTGAAGCACATGACGGCGTCTATGGGGCCCATCAACCTACCCCAAAGCTGCAAGACCGCCTTCGCCGCATGGGTTATTACTGGCCTACGATGGTGGCAGACGCGATAGACTATGCAAGAAAGTACAAAGCCTGTCAGGTCCACGCAGATTTCATACATCAACCATCTGAATTCCTACACCCGACGGTGGCATCCTGGCCATTTGAGGCATGGGGAATGGACAGCATTGGTCCAATCACTCCACCTTCGTCCAGAGGACACCGCTTCATACTGGCAATTACAGATTACTTCTCCAAATGGGCGGAAGCTGTCCCGCTTGCATAGGTGAAGACATCAAATCTGATCAGCTTCCTCAAGCATCACGTCATCTATCGCTTCGGACTGCCTCAAAGGATCATCCACGACAATGGTCCGTAGTTCGTAAGTCACGCCTTCTATCGGTTTTACGACAAACACCGAACCCAAAATGTTGCTTCAATACCGTACAATCCGACGGCGAATGGGTTGGCAGAAGCATTCAACAAAACAATAATCAAGCTGCTTAAGAAGTTCGTGTCTTCCAACAAACGCGATTGGAACGAAAAGCTTGGCGAATGCTTATGGGCGTATCGTACTACAGTCCGGACGGCCACCGGGAACACACCATTCTCTCTGGTGTATGGGAGTGAGGCAGTTCTCCCACTGGAGACTCAAGTCCCCTTGCTCCGCGTCGCCCTCACCTATCGGTTGACGACGGATGATAATTACCGTCGCCGACTACAAGAGTTGGAGGCCTTGGATGAGAAGCGCCTGTTAGCTCAACAGCGAATCGAGCTGTATCAAGCCCGAATCTCCGGAGCCTTCAACAAGAAGGTTAAAATCAAAATATTCCAAGTGGGCGATCTCGTTCTGGCAGTCCGGAGGCCGATGGTTATGACTCACAAAACCGCCAACAAATTCCAGAAAAAGTGGGAAGGCCTATTTGTCATCGAGGCTGTATTATCTAATGGTGCTTACCGCCTCGCAAAACAAAACGGAGACTTGCTCATGTTGCCCGTCAACGGCAAGTTCCTGAAGAAGTATTATGTCTAAACGACATCCCCCAAATCAACCGGATTGTTAAGTTATGTGCCCCTAGGCACCGCTGAACTTACACTCTGGTCATTCCAATTGAATCCATATCGCCTCTTCTGGGTAGTAAGTCATGTATGATCATACCCCTGAACTTCCTTCCTAAAAGAGCATTTTCCTCATGATCTATTACCCGCACTTTCAGTGCATAAAAAGGGTAACAAATCCACAAATTTCCCGAAACAACCACGTCGATGTCACCTCTGAGTTGTTTCATTTCCATCAAAAACAAACTACCCCTCACGTAGAACTTCCACGTCCATATTACCTCTGAGTTGTTCTATGTACCCTTCATGGTGTCCACTCCTGCCACGTCCTTATTACCTCTTAGTAGGAAGACTCCATCGAAGAAACCCTCATATTTACCACGTCCTCATTACCTCTGAGTAAGTAGGTTGGTTTTCTCTCGACTTATTATCCGTACCCAAAACTAGGGTACGCCAAGGATAATAGGCCCACAAATGTCCACAGTTGACCACAAATGTCCACAGTTGACCACAAATGTCCGCAGTTGACCACAAATGTTGTACTAAGTTTTCTAGTACACGCGCCTCTTTCCTCACAATCTCATGCCTCTGGAACCCAGCTGTTCCATGGCATTCTTTTGTCCGATACCAAGGACTTCCATATCCACCTTACCGCGGAGTTGTCCTAGGTATCGCTATCAAACTTATTATCCGTATCTAAAAACAAGGTATGCCAAGGATAATAGGTCTACAGAAATAGCCCCCAGTAGGGCAAACACATAAATGCAGTACAAGCACGACAGATAGAGGATGATGTAAGAAAAGTAATTTATTCAAATCAGATCAAAAGTACTACATTCTTTGGGACCACGTCCCTGCCAAAAAGATGAAGAAACATAAAGAGAGAAAGAAAAGAAAAAAGCCGACTATGGTTCGGCGGTACATAATTCTCTGAGATGGTCCCTCAGTACGGCCGTCGACCGCTCAAAACCGCCGCTTGGCTCGACGCTCGGCCTCCTGAGTCAACCACTCTGCATCTTCCAGATGCGCGTGAGCCTGCCAGCCATCTTCAAGCTTCTTCAAAGCACGCTCCAAGTCAGCAGAAGCACGGGTGACTTTATCGGCCTCCTGAACAATTAGCTCCTTACCCGTGCGGGAGGCCTCGAGCTCAGATTCTAAGAAAGCCAATTTCCTCTGGAGCTCGAGGATCTGCTCCTTCGTGTCGATTATCCCGCGAGAGGCTGCCACTTTCCGAACAATACAATCCTCTCCCCGGCAGCTCAGCTGATCATACTGTAGAGACAGATCGTGGAGGTCCTTCATTATAATCGGCTTGGACGCATCTCGTGCGGCCCTTACCTTCTCTATAACAGTTATGAGGAAGGCACGCTCCTGATCTACCGCCGAAGACAGGTCGACTTGCCCCAGTACTTGAAATTGGGCCACAAGCTGATCCGCCTCTAGCAATTTGGGCTCCAGCAGCTCAACTATCCCTGCCCCACCCGTGAGGGTTCTAAGGATTTCAATATGTCCCCGGGCGCATTGACGAACCAAGGCAAAAGAGGTCCCCCTCTCCACCGCAGTCTCAACTCCTCGCCTCAGGTGACGATAAAAACTGTCAACTACATCCTTTGACGATTTATCCAGAACTTTCGAAGAAGACGGCGTCAAAGTCCATCGCCGTGTCACGGGCGATGACCTTGGACGAGAAAATGCGAAGGCCACGATGTATGCTGCACACCATGGCCGGGAGAAGAGCTAATCTGACCCCGAAGACCAGCTTCACAGCAGGGAGGATAAAGTTGCGGCTGATCCTCTCAATAGAACCAGCCCATCTTGAGACCACGCAGTTCCGCAGCCACACCATCAGGAATCCTACCAGGAGTGCTTTCTCGGACAACGGCTGCGTGTCTTGATAAAAATAAGCAAAAGAGTCAGATTGACTCCCGAATCTGTCACCGGTGGTTCTTGCCCTCTTGGCGGTTGACACTTGGTCCTGCACCTCCTTCCGAGTGCAAGGACTTTGGGGAGAAACCCGGCCTGAGGTACCGAGCTTAAAAAGATAAGTGAGCCAGGCCTTTGTATGCGGAAGGTTCCCTTCCGAGCTGTCGTTCTTTTTGTTCGATAGCTGTTGGTACGTACTGTGATGACACAACAATTCCCCGTAGACGACAACAAAGCCCGGGAACCTTTCCTCCAAATCCTCGAACTCTTCGTTCGTCGGGGTATACACCTCAAAGACTTCATCTCCCCAAGGCAGCTTGGAGACGTCATGCATCTCGTACAGAGCAAGCCCCATCTCCCCTACGGGTGTAAAGAAGGTCCCCGTACGACAGTTGTACATCTCCAGCAGAGCCATGAACAATTTCTTGTTTATGGGCAAGCCATAGCTGGTGCCCCGAATAGCATGGTAGAGTCCAATCTCGCGCAGGAGAGTCTCGTATTTCGGTACGATCCACGTAGACAGGTTGGTCCACGAAGGGAGGAGGTGTATCCAACTCGGTAGCGACAACCGGCCAACGGGATCGGACCCCTTCCGAGCAAGCTGGTTCAAGAAAGTGTCAGCTTGAGAGAACTTGAAGTTGGGACCATGCACATTCAAGAAACTGCCCGGGGCCAACCCCATCACGTAGCGGCTGATCGGCACCATGCCCGCATACACGGACCATAGGTTATTGTTATAGTGAATTTCGCCCACAAACATCCCGTTCCGAGTCGGAGTCAAGGAATCCTCCATCTTCCTGTCCATGGGCAACATGTTGAACCACGATAGTGGAAAGTGACGCTCCATCAGAGGAATATGGATCGCCATCCCGTCAGAAGTAAAACTCCAACTCTCAGATATGTCCAGAACTTGAGAGTTCTTTACAGTTAAGGCATCCCCGAAGAGGAACGCAGGCTTCAAGTGTTTGCCCCCCAGCAGCCCTGAGTTCATCATCCCCGAGATAAAGAAGAAGGACTGCTTTTTAATGTCTTCCAGCCTCTCCACAGGTTCATCTTTGGGAAGCTGGTTCACCATATACTCGATTATGTGGTCGAACCTATAGCCCACAGCAGATTGGGCGCGACCCACCAAAGGTTCTCCCACAGCATTGACTGGCAAATTTACTGAAAAAAGGACAAAAGAAATAAGTTAGAAGATGGCCAGGGAGAACTGCTTAGTGTTTCCGAGCTTATGCGGCTCTGATCACGCGGGTCCTTATGCGGCTCAATTTAATGGAGCTTATGCGGCTCTGTTTAAACGGAGTCTCATGCGGCCGAGTTCAGATGAGCTTATGTGGCTCTGATTAGGCAAGTCCTTATACGGCTCAATTTAATGGAGCTTATGTGGCTCTGTTTAAACGTGGTCTCATGTGGCCGAGTTCAGATGAGCTTATGCGGATCTGTTTAGCGGGGTTTTTATGCGGCCAGTTCAGATGAGCTTATGCGGCCCTGTTTCGCGGGGTTTCATGCGGCCGGTTCAAGTGAGCTTATGCGGCTCTGTTTAACGGGGCCTCGTGCGGCCGAGTTCAGATGAGCTTATGCGGATCTGTTTAGCGGGGTTTCATGCGGCCAGTTCAAGTGAGCTTATGCGGCTCTGCTTAGTGGGGTGCTCATGCGGTCGGTTCAAGTGAGCTTGTGCGGCTCTGATTTGGTGAGGTCTCATGCGGCACAGTTCGATGGGTCTTCATGAGGCCCAGTTTGTAAAGTGCTTATGCGGCTCGGACATGAGATATACACGCGGCACATGCAGCACAGTATGCGGATTTATCACAATGAACTTGAACAGTTCAATGAAGACGAAGAAGGCCCGCACATAAAATATGCAACGTAGCCATGATGGTTAGGGTTTTGAGTTCATACAATTTCTCCCAATATCCTTACCATCAATGGCGGGGTGGACGTCGGGATGAACTGTGGGCGCCTCAGTCGATAAGGAAGCCGCTCCCTTATCCTTCGCCGCAGCGCTAGAGGAAGCTTTAGGAGCCATTGATGATCGGAGAAGGAAGAGAAGACGACGACTAAGGGCAAGAAAAGTTGAAAAGAAAAGAAAGTAAAGAGTCTCTCTCTTCCAAAAGCACTCGTATTTATAGGCAGACAGAGGGAGCTCGTAGACCGATGGATGCTTCGATTCACGTGCTGCCTAGGAGATAAGACCGACTCTAGGATTTCTATCCCCCGCATGCAAAAGATTACTCGTAATCATTAAGAACAAATCTAAATATTTAAAGCTGACTCTTGGGATCCTATTCCAAAAGACGGCTTTAAATCAAAGCAAATCAAAGGCAATTAATGAGACGCCTACGTGGCATGAAGGAACAGCATGCGGCCAGAGTAGTCCATGCGGCCAGAGTAGTCCATGCAGCCAGAGCAGTCCATGCGGCCAGAACATCCTATGCGGCCAGCACATCCTATGCGGCCAGAGGAGTCTATGCGGTAGGAAGAGCTTATGCGGACATAATCATGCTTCTTATTCAAAGTATTTCAATTTTACAAATTGAAAACTTTGAAGGGGGTCTTGTAGAAGCATGAAAAGAACAGGAAAATCCATGCGGCTCAAAACATAGGGAGTCTTATGCGGCTCAAAAGTCCCTTAGAGCTTCATGCGGCTCGAAAGGCCCCGATAGCTCCATGCGGCTCGAAAAAAGCCACGTGGCCCTATGCGGCTCAAAACAGGCCTCTGCAGCTCGCCATAACTACTCTGTGCCGTTGGCTCATTAAATGTTGTGACGCAATACGGCAGCTCTGACACAAAGATTGACAGCTCTGACATAAAGGTAAAATGATGACTCTGACATAATAACGTGCTCCTAGAGAGACGAGAAAAATCTTTATAGCTGGCACGATCCACCAATTCCAAAGCTCCTTATGCGGATCGCTTCAAAGACTTTATGCGACTCGGTTGTGGGGGCCACCCTTATGCGGTTCAGTTGGGGGCCACCCTTATGCGGCTCAGTTGGAGGCCATCCTTATGCGGTTCAGTTGGGGGCCACCCTCATGCGGCTCGGTTGTGGGGCTATCCTCACGGCTCGGTTGTGAGGCCATCCTCATGCGGCTTTTGTGAGGCCATCCTCATGCGGCTCGGTGTGGGGCTATCCTCATGCGGCTCGGTTGTGGGGCTATCCTCATACGGCCCGGTTGTGAGGCCATCCTCATGCGGCTCAGTTGTGAGGCCATCCTCATGCGGCTCGGTTGTGAGGCCACCCTCATGCGGCTCGATCGGCAGACCACACTCATGCGGCTCTGCCAGGATACCCCGTTCATGTAGCTCGCAGCATAAATGGCAGTTGGACACGTGGCAGAAGATTGACTAAGACTTATCCACACGGATTTAGCAACCAACAAATCATAACAATGCAGATTTATTGCAACCAACTCAACAGCCCAGATTGATTTCCAACGAATAGATCAAGGTTAATCTTAACCAATCCCAACCGTCCACTTTTTAAGGCGCAATTACTGCACACCCCGCTCATCACACAATTCCTGTAAATAGCAAGGTGTTGTTCCCTTGCAAAGACACTGAGTTATACGCACAGAGCCCGAGGAGAGAGACTAGCAACTCCCGTACACACAAAGAGCATTTCCTCGCCAGAGCAAAGCTACGTTCGATCGTCCAAGGAGTAAGGCAGAGTTGATAGCACTCTCCCGAGCCTCTACGTCACCCCCCAGAAAAAACTAAACAATTGTAGTTAGATTGCTTTTCTAGGTTTTGTTCCTAGGCTCTCTTTGTACGAGCGAGTTTGTATTGTGAATTAAAAGTTCAGTCCTCCCATAAAACTGTTCTGTTCTTTTATAATCAATGGCAAACAGCTAGTTATGGTTTAGTTTCTTTTTTAAAACTTGTATTGTAATAAGTGGAGATTTAAGTTGTTTTGAGATTGTTGAAATATTATTATTTTAGAAGTTTAATTAAGTTGTTGTTGTTTGAGTTTGTATAGTTATTTAGACTTCTGTATTATCTTATCATGCTTCAGATTGGTTGAATATTATCATATCGTATACTTGTCCTCCATTCGGAGTTGAGATTATGACAGGTACATTATATATATTTGCGTGAGTTATTTAGTTAGCGACCTAGAACAGTGTTCTATCGCCGATTCTACGGCGAGGCTGGGCATTACGTACTTATACCCTTATACCGGCTGCGGGTCATGACATCCAGTTATCCCGACGGACAACTTTATAGACTCAATAAAAAAAATACAGAATAAAGTGTAAAAAATACAGTTAGGACGAAATATATTCTTCTGTTTCTTTTCATATCGAGCTCGAGTGTTAATTCAATTATCAAAATCGGTTTGACCATGGCTGAATGGGCCAACACATATGCAGTACACAGGAACACATAGTGTGTTTGATAAATTCGTATCGTCATATGGATCCTCTTCTCTGGACACACACCTATAGTTGTTCTATACCATGACTCTTATCCAACCCACACTCATGCACTAAATATCAAGATACATACATGTGTGTTCTGCACAACACATGTACACGTCAATATATCCAATTAACTAGTCTATATATAGTATGTTGGGTAAAATGTAATCTCAGTTTATTACAACCCAGGCCTTGGTCAGCACAGTTCTATTGCCTGGCCTAAAGTTCTCCTCCTAATTCACCCAAAACATGAGTGTTTCCCTTGCACACAGCTCACTGACTATGCTCTGTATCTACATCTGCACACACAAATAATAACCATTGTTCAGGTACCATGACCCACCCTCATATCCTGCACCTGCACTAACTTCAACCAACAACAAACACTACTAAACTATTCCTTTGGTGCCCATGCAGGCCTGTTTTCGAAAAATTGTGCGAACTCGTGGTAGTATCTATATTGGTCGTACTACTGCGAGCCTGCGATAGAAATGCTCATTTACCATTAGAATTTATTTGATTTTAGGAGAATGGCTAGGACTATGTATACCATAGGGAAGCCCTTATTCAATTTGACTGTTGGGTAGTTAAGGTTACTACATAGGCCATGTGAATTAGGTAGGAACTTATTGAATTCTAAACCCTATTAGATTTGAGAAATTTCTATAGAAGGATATAATATGTGTTTTAAATACGATGGTATGATCAAATGTGGGTAGACTATTCGTTTAGTAAATTAGACTTCCTAGGATTCAATTCTTAATCTTGATTATTTGTGCAATTTTATTTTCTGCTTCTCACTACCAAAATATGGCAAATTTGCGACAAATTTAGCGACTCCATGAAAGGACGTCATTAATTTTTGGGAATTTAGCGACGTGGTAACGTGCCGTCGCTATTCGTCGCTGTTGGCGACTACTAGCGACGAATAACGACATTAATTTATTAAATGGGAATCCACGTCGCAATGTCGTCGCTACACGTCGCTAATTATTTAAATATAGCGACGCGTAGCGACGACTGTTATAGTACGTCGCTGTATATTAATAATCAGTGACGTTTAGCGAAGTCACTAAAAGTTTCATATAGGAGGAGGGTTTTCTTTTCGATCATTCTCCGAATTTTATTCTTCCCCCCAATTTTCCCGCTCTCCCTCCTCCGGCGCTCGCACCCTCCTCCGGCCTCTTTTCCTCCCTTCTCCTCTGGTAGCCCCCCTCTCTCCTCTCTCTCTCTCTCTCTAGACACTGGCTCGATCTAGGGCACTGGCGGTGATAAGGAAAAAGGATTTGTGTATGCCTTACTTTTAAGAATTCGATGGCATTGCTTCGCAATTAAAATGCTGACTGGCCTACAAAGATTTGCCCATAAGAGTTCTTAAGGAATTAATGTTCAGTTCCTAGAGAACTCTTCTTATACTAAGCCTCATATAGCTTTCTTCCAGTTATTTAAGGGGATTTGTGTATGCCTTACTTTTAAGAAGGATGTTTCATTAGGGCTTTGAGTGACCGCTATGCTTCCTGATTTAGAACGTACTCTTGCGGTTAAGTTTAGGTGGACTTGTTGTCAGGATTTATTGATGATTGCTAAAGACTAGAGCAACCAAATTTCTTAATGATTTATGTGTCATATCATGTAGGTTCACATGGAGTTTACATTTGAAGGATATAGCATGTTTGATAGGAAGATTCAAGAGTGGGCAGTATTAGTACCATATATGGACCTAATACAGCAGGGTATAGGGTGTGTCCAATTGACAAATAAGATAGATTTTGGGCATGGGATACAGTTAATACATAGCAGCAGTAAACTGAATCTGCCTAAGAAAGAGGGTGAGTACTATATAAATAGAGTCTCATGTTAGTAAAAGGTATCCTAGGATACTCACTATGCGTACAATGCTAAGGGACTCAAAAGGATACTTATAAGAGTAAACAACCAAGCCTGTCGTCCGAGGCATTGTGTAATTGAGAAGTTGATGGAAACTGATGATCAAGTGATGGCTGATAGAGTTTTGTACAATTTTGCAGAGTAGGAACTTACAAGTATTCAGCAGTTTTGTAAGGTGTATCATTATGTTAGTTACAGTTTGGTTTTTTTAATTGGTGTCAAGGCTTTATGTTAAGCATATATAAGTAAACCTGCTCAATTTTTATCATGCTGTTACGTTTGTGATGACTATAACAATAGTGCTTAATGAGAGTTCTGGCTTAACATTTTGATTGACGCATTGTAGTCTATGTGTCTCGTCTTTGAATCTGCTCTGAATGAACTCGAGTTTGTCCGAGCTCTCTCGTCTAGTGGTAGTGGAGCGGACACCCGGAGGGGCCGACAAGGTTCTAGCCCCCAATCGTATGTCTGCGTGGAATTTCAAAAAAAACCTAGAGTTTTATTTATTTTGGAAAACTTTGGATCCTTATTGATCATTGAAATCTTTCTTTTGGAGACTTCTTGGTATCTATGGTTATGTAGCAGATAGGACAATTGATATCCTTTACATATCCAAAGTATGATGGTTTATGAACACACAAACTAATAGATTGGAATTGGATGATAAAGATGAGGATGCCACCATCTCCGTGGATTCACTGGTCCAGGACCCCTTCCTCTCTCTCCAGTCTATCTTGAGTGATGTATGCCCGAACAAATCCTAAGTCATCATTTAGGAGTAGCGATCAGGTTGGATCACGTTGGTTGGTTGGTTGGGTTAATTCAACTTTTCAAGTTAGATACCTATACTTTCATATTATATCACTAAATTAATGTGTTGACTCAGTCCAGTGAGTTTGAGTGTGTCATAAGCTGTGTGAGGACAGTAGGCCATCTCCATTGGGGTCTGATTTTGAATTACATGTTTCTAATGTGAGGGGTGTGTCTGGGTTTGGAAGTAACTGTCCCATTAATCTGATTTTGAATTACATGTTTCTAATGTGAGGGGTGTGTCTGGGTTTGGAAGTACACAACTTGGATGGCTTGTTTTATTCCCTTCCCGGTTTTTCATTGATAATTTAGGATTTATCTGTTCTCTACTTATGATATCCCAAGTGTTGGTCTCTTTAATTTTATCTATAGCCATATTCTGTCAAATTTAACAATTTTGTTTCATAGATGTTCTATGGACATAAAGTATATATATGAATGAAAGTGTATATTGGATATTGGATATTCTAGTTGGATATTCTGTCAAATTCCAGTGTATATTGGATATTCTAGTTGGAATATTATATAAAGATATATATGAATGAAAGTGCATCAAAAGTGAAATAAATTTTATTTATTAAATAACAAGTATGTATTTACTACTTAATATACATACATGTCGCAATGACCGTCAATCTCTCGATAGACACTGGATTGGTACCAGCCAGATACTGTCCCTACAGCCATTCGACTGGCGAGGCAGAAATCTATGTAAGACATTTGCTATAAGGAATTTGCATTAATCTACGGTATGACATCGTGATCAGGACATAGTCCCTGCAGCCATTCGACTGACGAGGCAGAAACTATGTAGCCGTAGATAAATTGACTGTCCTCCGACCCCATCCCTCGGCAATGATGATACGACAACCTATCACTACATCTTTTAATAGATGATGTCTTAGTATTACATTATGTGGGTTCATCTTGATTCTGTTATATCATTCAGATACTAGATTCGATAAGAACATATACTACACCATATGTACAGAATATAGATGATTCAAACTAATGTATGCTAGAATAAATTTTGGGTTGAGTTCTGAGCCATTCGTCCCCACATGTCACTCCCCGTTCCCAGAATGCGTATTTTTATACATGTGCAACTCATGTAGATTTATTTAATATTTATCATGTATTATTCTGTATTTAAATTCCTATAAGTTCATGTTAATTATCTGCTCTTTAATTTCATGTTAATTTTTTCCTGTAATTTTAATTGTCTGCATTTTATTTCCTGCAATTTCATTTCCTGCAATTTTTACCTGTATTTTATTTCCTGCTTTAGTCTCACTTTCGGGTTGGCCTTGGCCGAACCCCACAAACCCGGCCCATTAGCTCCCACCTACCACCCCCTTTGCTATTTAAAGCTCCCCTCTCCATTCTCTCTCCTCATTACTTCTCTCTCCTTATTACTTCTCTTCACCATTACTTCTTCTTCCTCTCATCACTCTCCACCTACCAGCAGTAGCAGTAGGCAAGTGCAATCTTGCTTCTCCTTTATCCATTTTATGGATCATTACTCTTCCTATCATGATCCTGAGAGAGTTTAGTTCTTGGCATTTTGATTTCTATGGCTGGTTTTTCCTAGATCTAAGTTATTGTATTTCTGCTGTTCATGGGTTTTGATCTCCCAACTTAGCGTGTTTTCTGGCTGGTAACTCCATCTTCTGGCTTGGGATGAAGGCTGAGTCACGCACACGTTCTTACATGGCTGCGTGTATTTTTAGTCACGCACACGTTCTTACGTGGCTGCGTGTATTTTGAGTCACGCACACGTCTCTACGTGTCTGCGTGTATTTTCAGTCACGCTCACGTTCTCATGAGCGTGTGTGTATTTTTAGTCACGCTCACGTTCTCATGAACGTGCGTGTATTTTCAGTCACGCTCACGTTCTCATGAGCGTGCGTGTATTTTCAGTCACGCTCACGTTCTCATGAGCGTGCGTGTATTTTCAGTCACGCTCACGTTCTCATGAGCATGCGTGTATTTTCAGTCACGCACACATCCACGAGTCTGCGTGTATTTTTAGTCACGCACACATCCACGAGTCTGCGTGTATTTTTAGTCACGCACACATCCATGAGTGCGTGGATTTCTTGTGCACACATCTTTTTATGAGTGTGGGTATTTTTAGTCACGCTGTGCGTGCGTGTATCACTTTTACGCTCACTGTTCACGCCCATTTTCCACGCTCACTCCAGCTAGACTTGGCGTGACTTCTTGATCTGGGTTTTTTATTTGTCCTATAATTATTCATTTAATGATGGCATGATAATTCTTCTATTATCCTTACGCCTTTTGCGTGAATTTCTTGATAAATCACGATATGTTAAATTTGTTTAAATGGATTGTTATGTAGAATGCGCCTTGTGTCCTGATTGATCCATGGATACCCAGTATGACTAGAACTTAACCCTGAGAGTTATAGACTCGACCCCATGTAATATTGATTGACTTTTATGCCTTGTCACCATTGATAATGATTGTGACATGGACTAATTATTGATCATGCGTTCCTAGTTTGAACTAAGAGACTGGCTAGTCGTCTTATTGAATTAAATGAATGAGACACGTTCATGTAATAAACTATTGTACTCGATTAGCCGATCCCGAATATTGGCATACAGGCACATGCAGGTTTCAAATTATTATATTTATCTTACAAAAACAGCATGTGTACTTTATGGTCAAGGCATGATTACTCCGTGGTCAGATTTGATTGTTGCATCACGCTATGTAAGACCTACAACCTAGCCGCACGGGTATCATTGTAGAGTTGCGCATATCGTACCCCGTATGAAAGTACTCATTGAATGACCATGATCCACGGCATGGGATTTCACTCAACATAG
This sequence comes from Iris pallida, assembly GCA_029216955.1. Taxonomy (NCBI): domain Eukaryota; kingdom Viridiplantae; phylum Streptophyta; class Magnoliopsida; order Asparagales; family Iridaceae; genus Iris; species Iris pallida. The sequence continues at coordinate 43,777 of JANAVB010038035.1, forward strand.
AGACCATTAAGTCAAATAAAATAATGATGGCATGGAGAGAATGGATTCCCGAGTTCTTACATGGCAACCCTCTTGGGACTATTAAGTGTCCGACAGGCCGGCTGGTTCCCACAGATACTGTAGATCTGCCACACAGGCAGGGAACAGTATCTGCCTTTATTATTATTGTACATGCTATAACGGCGGGCGTCCCGCTGGGACTCGTCTAACTATATGATTGGCGCAATTGATTGATTGGATAGACTAGCCTTGCTCGCACATAGTAAGAACTGAGGGATCCCTAATTGCATAATTCCAGGATAACTTGGGACTCACAATAGCAAGCCGTAAGAGTTGATTGGCCGTTCAAGATAATTTGTTTGTGTACTGTATCTACTCTGTGCCTAACTGAGATGATCAGAATGTCAGGACATGACGGGCCAACTTCTGTCCTTGTTTGGTTGGGAGGTTGGTTCGAAGTGTCGTGATGTTATGTGAATCCTAGTGGGAAGCAGAGATCTATTATTATATTCTCTTATATACTGGTTTAGTCCTTCATATCGTGCTCCCTTGTGGTACTTGCTATTAGAGGTCTAACCTCTCTGGTTTTGCATGGCCAGATTTAGAGCCGGTCCCCGAGGATCCAGCTTACTTCTACCTCCAAGATGGTCAATACTAGGGGAATGATCGCAGGAGGACTCGAGTGGGTTTCTTTACTTCACCGCTCGTTTTGTTATTTACTTTATACTTAGCCGTTTGGCACCGACATGTTGGTCGGATCGTCTTGTACTTACTTTTGCATTATTGTAACTAAAGTCAGACTGCAGCTGATAACAATTGTGTATACCTTGCTATACCATCTGGTTATGTTTTGTAAAGCCA
>JANAVB010038036.1:0-79532 GCA_029216955.1 Iris pallida
GGACTTTGTTTCTGGATTCCGCGTACACCAGGAGAAAAGACGCAATTTGGGTCATCGTAGATAGATTGACCAAATCAGCTCACTTTTTGCCATTTAAAGTGGATACGTCTACTGAGAGGCTAGCAGAGATGTATATGCGGCCGATTGTTAGGATACACGGAGTTCCGGTGAGCATTATCTCGGATCAGGATAGTCGCTTTACTTCCCATTTCTGACGAAGTCTGCAGACTAGTTTAGGCACTCAAATTTAGTACTGCATACCACCCTCAGAAGGACGGACAGTCAGAGAGGACTATTCAGACACTCGAGGACATACTGCAGACTTGTGTCTTAGATTTTAGAGGATCTAGGAGGATCACCTGCACTTAGTGGAGTTTGCATACAATAACAGTTTTTTGGCCAACATTGAGATGTCACCATTTAAGGTACTGTACGGGCGCAGATGTCGTACACCCTTGTCTTGGGATGATGTTGGAGAACAAGCTTTATTGGGACCTGAGATGGTTGTGGATGCAGCCGAGAAGGTGAAGCTCATCAGAGATCGACTTCGTGTGGCGCAGAACAGACATCGGTACTGGGCCGATGGCCACCGCAGACCTTTAGAGATTGAGGTACAGCTTAGAGATAGGATTAGAATTAGGAGTTGTTTTGTTTGTGATTTTGTTTGATCATGTTTGGAAATATTAGTAATTGAGACCTTGTTTGTGATTAGGTTGGAGATCTGGTTTTCTTGAGGATATCTCCGACACGTGGTACGATACATTTTGGTGGAGGTAGAAAGCTTAGCCCTCGCTTCATCGGACCTTTTGTAATCAGCGGGAGAGTCGGTGACGTGGCTTACAGGCTAGACTTGTCACCTGTATTAGTGGGAGTCCATAACATATTCCACGTGTCGCAGTTGAGACGGTATGTAGCAGATCCTAGCCATGTACTCGATCACTCAGAGATTGAGGTAGGACCTACTCTTAGCTATCCAGAGCAGCATGTGGAGATTCTGGATCGACGAGAGAAGGTTCTGAGGAACCTGGTGATACCCTTGGTTCGCGTCGCATGGAGGCATCATTCTCCAAGAGAGTCTACCTGGGAGCGGGAGGATGAGATGCGCGAGCGATACCCATATCTTTTTGGACCTTGAGGTATGATTGTCTATCCTTCTCATCAATTCAGTTTTGCCTTTCAATTTCGAGAACGAAATTCTTTTAAGGAGGGTAGATTTGTCACTATCAAATTTTAGTTTGAAGGTATTTTGGTTATTTTGATTTTTGTGAATTATTTATTATTTATTGCACTGGTGTTTTGATTTTTGAGTTTTGCTAGTTGAGACTATAGAGACTAGCCTAGAGTTTGACTTTGACCTAGGTGACTTAGTTAGTATGGTAGAATGGTGTGGGACCCTAATTTAACTTAAGTTGACTCAAGTTGACTTAAGTATAGCTAGGTTTCATAAGGAGATTGGGTGCTATGTGTTATTGGGCTTTTAGCTAGGAAGTTGAGACAACTAGCTAGTGTACAAGGTCCATGGCCCATTTCCCTTTAGAAACCCTAACCCTAACCTATTTGTGGCCGGCCATGCGCAGCCCACTGGGAGATCCCTCTTAGGGTTATATACTGAAAGCATCACTTTTGTAGTAACCTTATTTCCTTAAATTTTGAATAAAAATCATATGGGCAAATGTTTGCATATTGTATTTGTTGCAAGTGTTAATACAAATGTCTGATATTCTGTATTGTAGATAATATGGTATGTTGTGTCACACAGAAGATCATATTATCAGTTCCCTATGGAGTATATAAATAGTTCACAACCTAGATGAACTTGGACAATTGTCATGACCCGCACCCGTTTTTCGGACGCGAGCTCGTGAGCAAGCCAGCTATGTATCGAACGGACTCCAGCCCGACTCGAATACGTAAGCACTGTCAAGGATATGGTATACTGCCAAATCATGGCAAAAAAATCTATATCTCAATCCACAATAAGATAATAAAACATGAATGAAAACTATGGGTCGTGGTCTGCAGCCCACTAGCATACATGTCCGATTAGACTCCAAAAAATAATATGAGTCTATAAACTGAATCAATAAATATGATATATCATGATGATGAAAGGGAAACACGAGCTGGATGAATTGGATAATAAATATGGTATCAATACGTGAATCCCGCAAGCAATATCATCACATCCGGACCCCACAAGTGTCATAATCATCCGCCATCCAGAGCTGCTAACTAACTCCATGCAATAAGTAACCTGAAGAGATCATCAGGTCCTTAGGGGACATAGCAAGATACATAAAAACATGCCTATCTAGCAGTTTATCATGCAATAAAAAAATACAAAAAATAAATAGGAAAAGACCAATCAGCACGAAAACACGACTATACACGACTGGAAGAACCACTACGCCTAAACGAACTGCTGGAGAAGAATAAGAGAATACGATATCACGATGTCAATAGATAACCAATCGAATACTCAAACCCTCACCCCTAGTATGGACTCGCAGGTTTGAACAACTACTAGCCCTCGTCCCTAGTGTGGACTCGCGGGCTAGCATCACCCTCGTCCCTAATGTGGACTCGCAAGTGTGAACTATATACTACTAACCCTCGTCCCTAGTGTGGACTCGCAGGTTAGCATCACCCTCGTCCCTAGTGTGGACTCGCAGGTGTGAACCATATACTACTAACCCTCGTCCCTGGTGTGGACTCGCATGCTAGCATCACTCTCGCCCCTAATATGGACTCGCAAGTGTGGACAGATAACTACTAACCCTCGCCCCTAATGTGGACTCGTAGGTTAGCTTAACTACTAACCCTTGCCCCTGGTATGGACTCGCAGGTTAGCTTCAAGAATTTCAAGGTACAGTAGTTCCGTTATGACTTATTTATCCTATGACACGATGCGACTCAGTCCAAGTATAAGTGATGACACGACACGACCCAATCACGATACACGAGAAAACCAATCCAATATGAACTACAAAGTTAACTATGAACAAGAACTATATATACGTATATCTAATATGAACTACAAAGCTAATTATACACAAGGCTATATATATATATATATACTAGCAGGCATGATATACAAATCACATATAAATAATCAACTAGTAAAACTGTATAATAATATAAATATGCATGTAAAAAGGACATGTGTTCATGTAGTATGCATTATAATCTTCAGTATTACTTTTCTGGACATGTTGTGACCTGTGTTGCTCTAAATAGGACTCATCTACTCTGTCTGGACATCTATACTCATCAGATACTATGGATATCAGGGGAGTACATTCTCTGACCGTTTTATACTTGTTAGGATTTATATTTATGCTCTAGATTACTTTACTTGATGCTGTCATGTTGTTAACACGGATTGGTACTATATGGATCCTTTCATGAGATGTTATCCCCCTCGGGAGTATCAGGATATGTCATGTCATGTGCTTTTCACGTACATCATGTATTCATGTGCTTTCATCATTCATGTGCACTCTTATGATTCATGTACTCTTATGTTCACAGAGCCTCCCATGCATACTTCATGTGCACCCATTTATGGGCCCCCATGTGAAATTATGTGCAATAACATAACTTGTCTGGATCTTTGTGTATTTATTGGGGTACGGGGAGTATAAATGGTCATGTGAACAATTCCAAAGTAGTGTAATCATATGCAAACTCTTTAGTATAATCATGTGCATATTTAAGCCGTTCACATGTTTATCTTGTACTCTATATAACTAGCCACTGATGTTTGCAAAAACAAAAGTTGATCTTTATTTCAACAAACTTTATAAAGAAGATTACAAGAATTCTGGGAAAGTAAAACTATAGGAATCCGATCTGATTGACGATCGCTTTATCCCTTGGACGATGTGAACTTTGAAGACGGTAGCCTCTGAAGATTGCAGCAGCACTTTGGCAAGAACTCCTGATCTCTGTTGATGATTTTGATCTCTGTGTATATGTGATCCCCTCTAGGAAGGACTTGAAACTCTATTTATAAAGTTCTAGAAATAACTACTTTTTAGTTATTCTGACTTGCGTAGGTTGGATTACGCACACTTTGGATTACGCAGGCAATGAACTGCGCAGGCAGTTACTCGATCATGGACCATCTGTATATGGCACGTGGCATTATTTGATTGAAATGCGCTTGATCGTGTACAGACGGTTGCCACATGGTAAGTAATTGATGGCATGAAGGCTACGTGTACATTGTCAGTTATCTTGATGGAGTGTGCCACCTGAATTATGCTGGCTTCGAATTGCGCTGGGATGGACCGTGCTGGGTTGTACCGCATGTACAGCTGTCCTCGAGCGCTGTGCTGCACGATAAACGAACAGTTTCCTCGTTCTCCGTGTTGTCAGTTGTCAGAAGATCTGATTCTCTGTCAGGTAATGATGACAAGGCCGCGTCAGCTCACACACTTGGATGAGTGCGCAGTTCAGTCTGCACAATCGAAATGTTGCACAATCTGTCTTCTGCACAGTTCACTTGAAGGATGCATAATTTCATTTTTATGACTTCTTTGATGGGTGCAACTTGATTTTTAGGACCTACAAGACCCCCTTCAAAGTTTTCGAAGTTTGAAGATAGTCAAGGCTTCGAAATACTTTGAATTTTGATTTTTAAATCAAGTTACGCATATGATGACCTGTCTGCGCAATCGGAGGAGTTAGCTCCCATTTCTTCGGCGCAATCTGAGGCGACCGTTTCTCTTTGAAAAACTATAAATAGTTCTCTTTGTTCTTCTTGTTTTTCTTTACTTGTTTTCACTTTGCTAAAGAGAGAAAAAGTTCTCGAGCCTCCTCCGACTTTCTTTCTTCTTCTCCGTTAACTTTCAGATGGCCCCGAAGTGCTCCACCGTCGAGAAAGGCAAGGCCCCCGCCGAGTCTTCTGCTCGGGCTGTATTGCGCCCTTCTCGACATGAAGTTGGTCATCCAGCACTGCAAGGTAGTAAACCCGATCGAAAGACCCTTTTTAGGGTTCTTTAACACTGTTGATCCTTCGAACCTGTCTCTTTTTAGAGATTTGGTCATACTGTGCCGCCCTATTTAGGGTTTCGGTTGCACAAACCCAATAGTTTTTATTTTTATAAAAACTATTTTCTTGCTCCATCGGTTAGAACGCGCTGGCAAAAGTCAGCACAGTCTGCTGATTAGCGTAAGGCTGTCCAGCGCAAACTGATGCTTTGTGCAAGTTATTCAGCATAATCTGATGGCTTGTGCAAGTGGATGAGTTGGCACAACTGGACAGTTTGCGCATAGAAGCTATTGTTGCGTAATCTGATGCTTGCGCAATCTGATACTTGCACAATTTGCTGACAGAATCTTTGATTTTACTTGTACTTAATTCTGCTTTTTCTGTTTGATACAGTTAACATCAGAGAGGACCCTGAGTATGAAATATTTACAGGGTCCCTTGCTGAACCGGAATTTAAAAAAGATTTGTCCCATGTGCTTTTTTCCCCAATACGCTCTGCCATCCTCTCGCCAAGCCTTCTTGGTAGCTCAGGACAATGAGACTTTGTTAAGTCTGATGAATGGGCAACCCCTACAGTCTGCTGACGCCATTACCCATAAGAAACCCATGTTCTTATTTGGCGAAGCTATTGATAAGAGTTCTCAGCTAAGACCCCGTGTTGAGCAGAGAACTTTCCAAAGGAAGGAGAAATTAATCCTATTACCGGATATTGCTAGATGCCTCCCTCTAGCCCGCTATGCCCATGCAAGCCATCCCAGGAGGATGGACTGGGATATTACTCCCCTCCTGCAGGCAAGGACAGGAAAGATCTGTGTAAAGAAAGGCCCAAACAACAGAGATATGTTCTATAGCTCTTCTGAGCGTCATAGCACTTTGTTCAGAGGGTTGAAGCCAGGCTGCATCCCTCCAGAGAACTCTTCTTTTCTACTGCCGGTGAGGACACCAATCTTTGATAATGAATACGCAAAGGTTGAGGGCAGATACCTGGATCAGGACACCCGGCTGACAGGTCTGGTGAACCCAGACAACAGAAGGTAGAACTGCGTAGCCAACTGGATATTGTATCAGTTCGAAGACAAGCTTAAAGAGATCGAGCTATATCATGTGGTATATGCTACCGTGTATGGATTCCTCCTAAACACTCATCTGTTTCTGGCCTTGTAGAGAGGTATAATTATAGGACAGGGGCATTCATGACACCCTACGGGGAGATTGGATTAGCCCTCCATGAGATGAAATACATCTCGTGCCTACCAACGGGAGACTTCCCTTATGAGGAGTATGTTCCAACAAACGACGAGTTAGACAGACTACTCGAGAAAATGCAGAAATGGTGGCTATTTTTGATGAACTATTGTGTCATTACAACATATGCTCCCTGTACTATAAGAGCGGTTCTTCCGGCACCTGTTAATCATCAAAGTGGTTGCCTTATCTTTTTCTTAATCATATCATTGAAAAAAAGACTAAAGATCATGACACATGCAACCCGACTTTCTTCTAATCCCTCAGCCACAGTAAAGTAATAAGACTGATGGAAGAAAATAAGAAAATGGATATCAAAGTTAATGATGAACATCAATACCCTCCACTCAAGACTGGAGACTTTGTCGAGAGTATTATAAGAATGGGCTACAGGCCCATGTCAAGAGAAGCCCAGCTGGCGGGTTTCCTGACATATTGGCTCCGTCGATTCGTCATACCCGGAGCAAGCGCCATGGACCGCTTCCACCGCAACGTACTTTTTGCTGCTGTCCGGTTAGTCTTTGGCTACCGGATGGATTTGCTGACAGCGATGACCTGCAGAGTGAATGCAGGTCTTCGTCTTTATATTGACTCCATGATCAAATGGAAGGGTGAGAAGGGGAACTTCCCTCGACTGGAGTTGTCTTATACCTATTTATTCGGGTGGTTGCTTCTGTACCATCCATCATTGATGAACCCCGACATGGGAGCAGTCGGTGGTAGTTATCTGCGAAGATTCTCCCGGAGCAAGTGGGTGTACACTAGTCTGAAGGACTACAGACGTATATTGAACCTTGGGAAGGGATAGAATTTTTACTGCGTTGCCCCTCCAGCCGGTTATGAACATATGTCAGCAAATTTAGTTGACCTTGGGAGGCAGCCGTTGGGTCGAGCAGCTTTTGACTGGCTGAGAACGATCAGGCCATGGCATTTGGTATACAGATTTGAAGATGAGTGTTTCTTGGAACCATATCTGCCAAGCCGCTTCGCTTGTCAATTTGGTTACGACCAGTTCCATGTAGGCAATGCTATAACTTGCCTACAAGGAAAGGGGTATCTGATTGATGGTGCCAGAGCATGGGCCTACTACAATGCTCGAGACACAAGGACAGTGTTCTCGATGACAACCAAGAATGATCATGGCCCTAGAATATTATATACATATTCACTGTTTTACACAGCTGCAAATACTTTTGTCGATAACTTCAATCTGGTGGATAGCTTCGCGACGACGACGCGTTTGAAGAAAGGAGCAACTGCTATGCTAGCTCCAGGAAATGATGAACAACATGAACCAGTGGATGATCCCTTGGAAGCCTCAAGGGAAGCTAACTTCCCTGAGGAAGTTAATGAACCACTGAGGATTTCTTTGAAAGTTGTTAAGTCTTCGGCCAGGGAGAGGAAAAGAAGGATTAATGAGCCTTCCTCTCCGGTTGCAAAGAAGAAACTCCTCTTAGACCCATCAGAGAAAGTCACTACCAGGTCGCAGTCTCAACAATTGGCCGAGTCGACCCGAGAAGAAGCGACCACACCGACTTCTCTTCCACAGCGGATTGATGTGGTAAATGTTGAGAGTCCAGAGGTACCTCTTCATCGAAAGAAACTGGATTTTAGGAAAAGAAAGAAGGTGATCCTGTCCTCGGTGGTGGCCAGTGCTGCTGCTGGAATTATTATGTCATCTCCTACTCCTGTCTCTGAGCCTAGGCATGACACTCCTAGTCCAGAACAGAGGGACGAGACTGATCAGAGAGAGAAGGCTGCAGAGCCTAGGAAGGATATTGTAGAGGAGGAGCATGAAGCTCTGCGATCTCCTTTACCGGCGGTAGAAACTACTCATCTTCCTGTTACACCAGGAACAATCCGCGAAGAGGAGGATCGTTTAATAATTGAAGCATTAAATGATTGCGACTTCGGTCTACAAGATGATGTTGATCATACCGCTGCAACTGCCAGCGAGGAAGCACCTGAGGATAGCATGAGCACTGAAGATACATCAATAGAAGCTATTGATGATACTTTGAATCAAGAAGATGACACTGATGACCATAAATCTCCTGAAGCTGTTGAAGACACACTAGCTCCTGAAAAGGATGTTGAGGTAGATGTGTCTCCTGAAAAGAATATGGGTGAGAAAGTAGCGCCGGAGGAAGCTACTACCGCTAATCCCAAAGGTATTAAATGAAATTATCATTCTTCTTTTCATAGATTAATGGCTGACATCTCTATTTTTGATCCATGTAGAAATCAAATCATCTCCGGTTCCTCCTTGCACTGATATAGTACCGATAACGGTTATCGCTAGCGGTAGCCGACATTTCTCGGGTGGTTCTGAGGCCGGAAGTAGCTAGGCAGTAATGTCTGAGGCTACCTCTGCTAGAATGGAATATGTACCCACGGACGAAAGGCTTGTTGCTGGGGCAAGTCATGGTAAGATTGCCTTTGATCTTTTGATCCTTTTTAATTAATTGTCAATGACAACAACAATCAATGATAGGTTCATTTGTCCTTGCAGAAGAACAACCGGGAGGAGCAACGAGTTCTACTTTAGCTCTCTTGTTTAAAGAACCCTCTATTCAAGTGCAAGAACGTCCATCTGCACAGGCACATGCTGCTTCATCATCAACGGGAGTAGCTGCTACCCCTGGTGCTTTGGCAACTAACCAATTTTTTATTAGTTCTTTCAGCAACCTGTTCTTTAATGCATTAGGACCCCTAGTAGATAGGGTACTAGAGAAAGAAGTTGTTGATTTCACTACTGTTAGAAGCCCAACCTCTCATTTGATAAATGCCATCCGATGTCAAGAAGATGAAGCTCAAGCTGTTTTTCTTGAGCACATATTGGATGAGCTAGAAGCATCGATTAAGATCTACAAAGATCTTAATCGAGGGGAAGTGGAATCCTTAGTACAAGCGGAATTTGAAAGGATGTCTCAAGAAGTTACCATTGAGAAGGCTAATTTCCAGACTTTCATAGACACTTATACTACCAAGGCTTCAGAATATGATTCTCAAATGGAGATAGCCACCTCTGTAGCTGGAGAGAAGGAGAAGAAAGTTACTGAGTTGAAAGCGAAATTTGTTCGTCTTTAAGAGGAGATTGCCCGTCTCCAAGAAGAGTTGAAACTGGTTCAGCATACTCTAGAAGATGAAGTCACACAGCATCAAGCTGCCACTCAGCGACTGGACCTTCTGACTCAGGAATAAAATGAATATATCACAACTCATCAGGCTGAAATCTCCCGCCGCTTAGTGACCTTACCGACTTTTAATAAAAAGTCTGGAATGGAGGAAGCTAGGAGACGAGTGATAGAATCCCGTGAGGAGCGACTAAAATCTTTAAAGCAGCAGATGGTTAACTTGATGACACCACCGACCGAATAGAAAGATTTTCTGTATCTTCTTGTTTTGTAATATGTATCTTTGTAATATCTTTCATCTTTGATCAATAAAAAGACATTTTTTGTGGCTCTATTATTTGTTGCATATCTTATTCAGATATAAATAATAGCGATAGAAAATATATTCAGAGGTACAAGACATGATATATTTCTTGATTCTGGAAAATAATCATATTCAATTATATCTGCTCAGAGGTAATATGGACGTGGCAAATATAATTTATCGAATATCATTATTTCAATAGACAACTTAATCAAAGATGACAAGTTGCTGATATGAACGAAATGGATGATTCGTCAAAATGTGTGAACGAAATAAATCGTCGGGATGAACGGATGGACCGTCAAATGAATTAAATGAACGGATGAACCGTCGGATAAATGAACGGGCGAACCATCAGATGAATGTAATGAATGGGCGAGCCGTCAGATGAATAGAATGAACGGGTGAACCGTCGGATGGATGGAATAAACGGATGAACCGTCGGATGAATGTGATGAACGGATAAACCGTCGGATGATGAACGGGCGAACCGTCAAAAGGATATGATGAACGGACGAACCGTCGGATGATGGACGGGTAAACCGTCGGATGAATGATTATGATGAACGGACGAACCGTCGAATGATAAACGGGTAAACCGTCGAATGATGAATGATTATGATGATCGGGCGAACCGTCGGATGATGAATGGGTAAACCGTCGAATGATGAACGAGTAAACCGTCGGATGATGAACGGGTAAACCGTCGAATGAATGATTATGATGAACGGGCGAACCGTCAGATGATGAACGGGTAAACCGTCGAATGAATGATTATGATGAACGGGCGAACCGTCGGATGAATGTGTCGCTTTGTTGTCTTACGACTCTTTATCTATAAATAGAACAGAAAATCAGATGGGATGGTCACTTTCGCTTTTCAACATAAAGATGTTGTCTGGAGATACATCCAAGAAGGCTGAAATTGCCCCAAAGGTTGAAGTAGGTACTGAGGAACGTCCAGTCGAACCGGCTCAACCAAAGTAGATAGCAGCGGGCGAAGGTTCGTCTGCCCCCAAACCGCCAAAAGACATCTTGGATTTCCTTCTTGAACCAGGGAAGACTGAAGAAGAAGAAGCCATGAGGATAGCTGCTTGCAAGTTCTTGGTGGGTTCCAGCAAGAATGTTCTCGACTCTTTTGCTGATCATGTTTTTGATAAGGACGGTAGTAGCCCGCATCCCAATTTTGAGAATGATGATAGTGACCTCCCTTGATATTATGTACTATCATTCAAGATAAAATTAAATTGAATTTTATTTATGAACTTGTCTGATAATTACAAGCAATGTCTGTTACATTTATACATAATACTTTTTGAGGAATTTGCCATTGATAGGCATCATTGCAGCTCGACCGTCTAGCTCTGTGAGTTGATAGGCTCCATTTGAAAAGACTTTGCACACGATATATGGCCCTTCCCACTTCGCATTGAACTTGCCTTTGCTCGAGTGCGTCATAGTCATAGGACGTCTGACGGTTAGAACGAGCTCTCCTTTCTGAAAGGCTCTGACCTTAACTTTGCGATTAAAAGTCTTTGAGATGCGGGCTTGGTATAACTCAATATGCTGTTGAGCCAATAACCGCTTCTCATCGAGCGCCTCCAATTCTTAGAGTCGGAGAAGATCGTTGTTCTCTGTCGTGAGTTCGTTGGCGATAGCAATCCTCAAAGACAGAATTTGAAGTTCCAGAGGTAGAACTGCTTCACAGCCGTACACCAAAGAGAAGGGTGTACAGCCTGTAGGGTTGCGGACCGTAGTGCGATAGGCCCAAAGACATTCCCCAAGTTTTTCACTCCAGTTTTGTTTGTTAGTGGATATAAACTTCTTGAGGAGCTTGATGATAGTCTTGTTGAAAGCTTCAGCTAAGCCATTAGCAGCAGGATTGTAAGCTGTCGAAGCGATATTGTCAATCCGGTGATCGTCACAGAATCTTATAAACTTTTGGCTGATGAATTGAGGTCCATTGTCGTGGATGATTCGTCGACGTACACCAAATCGATAGATGATATGGTGTTTGATGAAGTTGATGACGCTACTGGTCTTGACTTCAGCCAATGGTATAGCTTTGGCCCATTTGGAGAAGTAGTCGGTTATTGCCAGTATGAACCGATGTCCTCTAGAAGAAGGAAGATTGATGGGACCTATGATGTCCATGCCCCAGGCTTCAAACGGCCAGGAAGCAGCAGTCGGATGAAGAAATTCCGACGATTGATGAATGAAATCTGCGTGGATTTGACAAGCTCGACATTTTCTTGTATATTCGATGGCATCAGATACCATAGAGGGCCAGTAGCAACCCATACGTCGGATGCGATCCTGTAGTTTAGGACCGGGTTGATGTGCTCCACAGACACCGTCTTGAGCTTCACGTAGTACTTGCTTTGCTTTATCACCAACAAGACAGCGCCAGAGTAGGCTATCATAAATTCGCCGGTAGAGAGTTTTGGTGGTCTGATTGTAGTAGAATCGCAGAGACCGCCGACGAATACTCGTAGCTTCCTTAGGATCTTCAGGGAGTATGTCATGGACCACGAAGTCGATGAAGGGAGCTCTCCAATCTTCACTGGTAACATTGACTTCAGTAAGATTATTGAACTCAATATTACGATTGTTTTCGACGCAGAACAATTCCCGATTAGAGATAACCACCACTTGCTATCTTTTGATAGGGATGGCTAAGACTGCCGCAAGATTGGCCAAAGCATCTGCCTCAGTATTGCAAGCTCGGCGTACATATTCAATGAAGAAGGCTTTGAATGATGTAGCCATGTTGATTGCCGCTTCAAAGTAAGGCACTAGATCTTGATGCCGAACTTCATAAGTCTCTCTAACCTGGTTAACAACCAGCTTGGAGTCACCATAGACTTCAAGATACTCGACGTCTAGTTGTTTGGCTAGCTGAAGGCCAATGAGTAGAGCATTATACTCTACCACATTGTTGGAGCAAGGTTCATCTATGGAGTATGCTCTTTGAATAGCTGACCCGTCTGGAGAAATAAGGACAACTCCAACTCCTGCGACAATGGCACCATTGGGTCCAATTCTGGATGCACCGTCAAAGAATAGGCGCCAAGTAGGAAATTCTTCGGAGATCGTATTAGATTCCAAAGTCTCGTTTAGAATTTCGTCATAGAGTTTGGATGTCTCTGGAACAGGATGAGCTGCTAAGAAATCCGCCAGTGCTTGACCTTTGACAGATTTTTGAGGAACATATACCATGTGATATTGGGCTAGCAGAATGGCCCATGTAGCCAGCCGAGAATTGAGTGTGCTAGGCTTCTTTATCAGTACCCGAAGAGGATTAACTCGGGATATGACATGAATAGTTTGGCCAATAATGTAATGCCGAGTTTTTTGAACAGCAAACATAAGAGCTAGGCATTCTTTTTCGACCGGACTATAACGGTGTTCAGCACCAATCATAGTACGACTGAGATAATAGATAGCTTGTTCGTGGCCTTCTTTGTTCTTTTGGGCAAGTAAAGCACCCAATGAATGGTCCATAGCACGGACATACATTAAGAACGGTATGCCCGAGATTGGTGGCACCAAGACTGGTGGATTCATGAGATACTGCTTTATGTCGTCAAATGCTCGTTGACATTCTTCAATCCAAACGAAAGATACACCCTTCTTCATTAGTTGAGTAAATGGTCTGCAGCGTCCAGACAGATTCGAAATGAACCTTCTGATGTACGCAAGTCGACCTTGGAATCCTCGTAGCTCTTTTAGGTTGCGTGGAGGACGCATCTCTTGAATGGCTTTGATCTTCTCGGGATCCACGTATATACCCTTAGAGGTAATGACGAAGCCGAGAAATTTTCCACTAGAGACACCCAAGAATGACTTGGTGGGATTCATTTTGAGTTGATGTTGGCGCATGAGGTTGAAGATAGTTCTCAAGTCTTTGATGTGATCTTCCTTTAGACGACTTTTGACAGCAATATCATCGACGTAGCATTCGACAGTCTTGCGTAGATGATCTCGAAAAATGATACTCATGGCTCGTTGGTAAGTTGCACCAGCGTTCTTGAGACCAAATGGCATGACAGTATAGCAGTAGACTACGCGAGGAGTGCGGAAAGAAGTATGTTTTTCGTCTTCAGGATTCATCCGAATCTGATTGTATCCAGAGAATCCATCCATAAAAGATATTCTTTCGAACCCACAGGTGTTGTCGATCATGATGTCCGTGATAGGGAGAAGAAATTCATCTTTTGGACATGCTTCATTAAGATCCCGAAAGTCGATGCAGACTCGAACTTTGCCAGTTTTCTTTAGAACTGGGACGACATTAGCTACCCAATCAGGATGCTTCTCTTCTCGAATAAAGCCACAACCGATGAGCTTCTTGACTTCGTCATCAATTGCGTCCATCATTTCTGGCTTAAAGCGCCGTTGTTGCTGTTTGACCGATTTTGCATTTGGCAGAATATTCAATTTGTGAGTAGCAACTTTGGGATCTAGACCTGGTATGTCTTCATAGCTCCAGGCAAAGACATCAATGTATTCTTGAATAAGAAGAATAAATTCTTGCTTATCTGCCTCTGGAAGGTTCTTGTTGATGAATATTGGACGAGGTGACCCGCTCTTTCCTATATCAACTTGAACTAATTGATTTTCAGTAGGAGGTTCCCGTTGTTCGAATCGGAGTTCCTATTGGGTATCCATTCGTTGAGCCCAAGGATCTATTTCGGGACTTTCTTCAATATCTTCGTCATAATCTTCTAGAAGTTCTACGGAGACTATGTTAGAAGATACAGTCAATCGATGAACTTGACCGATGCTGGTGTCAGAATCCCATGATCTGGAATCAGAAGAGTTAGAGCGCTCTTCACTATCGGATTCAGAGGCTGCTGGGGATAATACCGGAGGTGAAGCATATCCGAGACCTCTTTTGGTCCTGCTATAGTACATCTCTGACTTCTCTTTCGGCACAGCCGTACGGATAGGAGTTCTTCTACCCTTACCGTAGTTGAGGCCACTCTTGAAGTCGTAACCCAACTTTCGGATGATGTCTTTTGATTGTTGACTGTAACGACGGAGTTAAAGATGCCCCGTATCATTACTTTTGCTATCATTCGTATAGCTGAATTGTTGTTCCGGTCCTTTACTAAAAAGTGTTGGACTCTCGCCTCTCTTACGAGCGGGAACAATACGATATGAATCCTTGGGTATTCAAATGAGACTTCTGTTTGAAGAGATTGCACAACTCCTATTGTAAATGATTGAAAGCTATCTAACATATCCAAATAGAACTTAGCATGATAAATGACATCAGTATACTGGAAAGTAGATGCTTTTTCATTAATTTGTACATCTGTATTTTCAACAGGACCTTTAGCCTTAGCAGGCTTGGTCAAATTGATTACAAGAGGGGGAGAAGAAGAAAGTGGAGGAGGATTAGCCTTGTTACGACGGAGGTCGATAACAAGCGGCTCAGAGGAGGTGAGCTCCCTTTTATTCTTGTTGTGAGATAAATCAATAACAAGTGGCTCAGAAGAGGTGAGCTACCTTTTTTTCTTGTTACGGCGTAATTCTATAACAAGTGGCTCAGAAGAGGTGAGCTCCCTTTGATCCTGATCATCATCAGTTGGTTGCTTCTGGACTGGCAAGTGAATAGCCAGTGGCTTGGAAGACTGAGGACGAGAAACACGCCCTTTAACAGGTATGATGAGGGTGTCATTAGGCACTGCTTCTTGCTCTTTTCAGTATCCAGAGACAGGACAACCTTCATGAATTCATCCTTGTACATACGAGCATCATTGCAGTATGCTTCGACGCCTTTGAAAGGATAGAGATCAGCAACCTCCTTTTGAACCTCTCTATTGTCATCGACATATTTGAAACATTGATGGAGAGTCGAAGGAACAATGTTATGTTCATGTAGAAATGGTCTCCCCAATAAAGCATTGTAAGAAAAACCATGATTGTCAATGATATAGAAGGTCACCTTTGTGCGAAGATTGCCTATTTGGAGTTTTAGGCAAATCTTGCCCAGAGGCTCACTCCTTCCCTGGTTGAACCCGAGGATGGTGGTGATTGTACTGGAGAGACTATGCAGTGGGATCTTCAATGCATCCAACATTGTCTTCGACATAATGTTGAGAGCAGACCCTGGATCTATCAGAATATGATCGACTTTCATCGAGTCGACATATCCTGTATAGTATAGAGGACGGTCGTGCCTGTTGTCTTCCATCAGCATGTCATCATGTGTGAAAGTTATGTTTGGAATTAACTCCAACACACTATGACAATGGAGGCAAGAGACTGGTTCTGCTTTCGGCTTCTTTAGCAAGGCTAGACAGATTTCAGCTTGCATGAGAGCCTCACTCAGAGTTTCCCGAGTCTCTTTGGAGAGGCGCAAGAGCTCGAAGATTGACAGTCTGGCCGGTGTATTGGCTAGTTGGGCCAAGATATCGAAGTTGTAAGGCTTTTCAAGTCCGAAAGGAGATATCTTCTTCAAAGGTTTGTCGAAGCGGACTTGTTGTTTGCCTTTGTCGGCTACCGTCAGCTTGGGAGGAGTAGACTCTACAACCGGTGAGGATGCAGTAGGAATATCTTCAGTGGAAGCAGGCTGCACTGGAGCAGGTTCAGAAGAAGAAGCAGGATTCTCTTGAGCTTCGGGGTAATCCTTTAGATAGACTTTCCCTGATCTGGTGCACAACAGAATTTCCTCGTCAACTATGGGGTCAAAAGACACCATATTGCAAGTCTTTGTCTTGCCCTTGGAGCGGTCTTTCTTCTTGAAGGAAGAGGGAAGTTCGAACTCTGAAGCAAGATCTGTATGAATCCACATAATCTCGCCATTATCAAGAGACAAGGGGACGAGACCTTCACTTCGTGGAGAAGAGAGATTCTCGATCTCAAGAGTATCTTTGGGGATAGGAATGACACCATGCTGTACCATCTGGGGTAGGAAGTCACCAAATTGAACTGAAACCATGTTTGTGGTAACAGTCTTCTCGTCTTGCTGCAAAGTGACAACACCATCGTTGACCAGCTCTTGAATTTTGACTTTGAGTACATAACATGCTCGAGTGGGATGCCCAATGAACCTGTGATAAACACAGTACTTAGGATGATCAGTCTTACCGACTTCATCAGGCTTCTTGGGATCTGGGAGCTGGAGCTTATTGCTTTTGATCAAGCAATCAAAGATGCTCACTGTGTCATTCTCGTTAAAAGAGTACTCTACTTTTGGACGAGGTTCTCTTGGTGGAGGTGCTGAAGGAGTAGAAGTGGACGTAGGGGGAGCCACGTTGACCGCCAGAGAATCTTTGTTCTTATTTGTCAAGTTGATATTCAAAGTTTCTTTTTCTTTGCGGTTGTTCTGGCGATTGCCACCACCCAATGTCTGGTGTTCATCCCGGTTGGGGTTAGACATTTGTACCCCTAGTTGCTTAAATTTGTCAGCGCTAACTTCAGCTGCTTTAGCGTTGACAATGAAGGATGGCCAATCTTAGAACTGAGTTGACCCCATCCACATGCTGATGATAGGCAAAAGATTTGCCTTGCAGGTGTCTATGGTGACAGCGGTTGGAGTCCCAGGAGGCATTTTTAAAGCATTCCGGCGGAACCTTTCAATAAAACTCTCAGCAGTTTCATTATATCTTTGTTTAATTTTATTGAGGGCTGACATAGTCATGTCGTTGATTCCCTCATAGAATCGTTCCAAGAAGATTTGTTTTAGGCCAGAGAAGGAGGTGATACAACCATCGGGCAAGCTTCTGTACCAATCGTATGCTACGCCGGCTAAACAACCGACGAATACTCTGGTAAGAAGAGCATCATTTGGTTGAAGTTGGACAGTCATAACCTCAAAGTGGTTAATGAACTGACTGGGAGAAGTGCTGCTATCAAACAGCGAAATTGTTGGGATTTTGTACTTAGGGGAAAATGGGACTTCCTTCCATTCAACTGGGTAAGGTTGCTTGATCCCCAACCTCTACAAGTTGTCCTTCTCTTTGAAGGCCTCAAACTGAGTGCACAGCAGTTTGACAGCTTCATTGGCATCTTCTACTGATGTAGAAGGAGTAGGCTGAATCACAGTGTTAGGGGGAGGAACAACGTGGTAAGCACTACCCCCAGCACCTGACTGACTGGGTGTAGGTTGGATCTGTACAGGAGGTACTTGGGTAGATGCTACCCCCAGTCCTGTATTGACAGGCACCGACGATGCTATGATTTCAGGATTTATAGGAGGTACGGTCGGTGGTACCGTATGCTGGGCCACAATGATAGAATGCATACTTGCGACCATTTCGGCCATAGTTTTTAACTTGTCTTCTAGCGCAGCTATTCGTTGTTCTTGGCTAGCCGAACTGGAAGCATCGGGATCTTCAGTGATAACATAAGCTGTCACTTCTCTAAGTACAGTGGAGGACACCGTCTGTTCTGAACTTTCACTGTATGCATCGTAGTCGGAGAAAGAATCATCTCCTGAGTGAGAAAGAGGAAGATGACCAGAAGGATCTTGAAGATTCTTTTGACCGATTGTGTCTCGGCTTCGGGATCGGGTATGTTAGAATACTCCATCAGAGGATTCTTGGAGTAAATTCAAATACCACTGGCTTGGCTTGTGAGGCTTGCCATGCTTGGAGCACGTCCTACCCCCAGTGTCTTTGGAAGTCATGTTGACAGAAGCGTACAAAACTTCGTCTTCATCTTCTAACATAGGTTCAGAGTTTGCAAAGTTCAGACGATCGAAGACAGATCATCTTGTTGTCTGACAACAACACTTGATGACAACCTTGTGATTGCAATGGTGTCCAAGTGGTTGCACTGGGGATGTTGAGATGTTGTCCCGTTTTTGCTTGTGGCGTTCTCGGAGATCGGAAACAGCAACGGGATGAGAAGAAGTTCGAGGGATGTGTTCTTTGACAATATTCGAAACATGGTTCCGGTTCTTTAAATATTTTGTCCCCTGAGTGTACAGGAAAGTAATCATTTCATTGGCATAGGTGTCCGAATTTTTGATCCTGGAAGTTTGCTTCTGATACTGGTTGGTCTTCGGCATTGGCTGTTTGCGTTTTACCGAGGTTGGTCGATTGAGATAAGTTCTTATATCAGCAAACTAACCCCCAGGGGTTTCTGTCTGAGACACCAGCAATTTTTTCTGTCTTGAACGGGATATCTTGAGAGTTGGGAGATCTTGAAATTCTGCTACCGGAGTAGGCAGAATACCTCTCTGGTCAGTACACTTCCCTTTGGCAATGAGGAAAGAAGAACCCTTATTGGAAAGAGTTCTTGTATTGACTGGTGCCGGAGCACATTCAGATTGATCTTCTACGGTAAAAACTGAAGAAGACTGAGAAAAGACCAAAGGGCCTTTTCCTTTGTTTTGTGAAGAAGGGTTAGCTAAAGAGCATTTCCCTCTGTTGTCTTCCAAGTCGTGGGACGAGGAAGTTTGAGAAAAGACCAACGGACCTTTTCCTTTGTTCTGGAGAGGAGGAGGAATAGCCAAAAGACTACCCCCAGTGGATTGCGCAGGAGCAACAGGGTGCTTGAGAGGAGGAGCAGAGCTTTTCTTCTTACTGTGGGAAGAGGAGAGATTAGCCAAAGGGCCATCTCTTTTAAACTGCGCTGGCGCAGTTTGCGTATAGGTTGATGGCGCACTGACAGATTGTGCATGAGTAACTTTGGCAGAAAGTCTTCTGGCCTGAGTCACAGTGGTTTGCGCAGCAGGAGTCTTGTTGTCAGAGTGTTTGTGTTGCACTCTGGTTACTGGAGTGGTGGATTGCGCAGGCAAAGTGGCAGCCAACTGCGCCAGGGGAATAGGAGTCTTGCACTTTGACAGAGCAGCATATGAAGTGTGTTGTGCACTGGCAAGGGAAGTAGCACACTGCGCATGGGAACTAGCAGCAGACTGTGCAACAGAGACAGCAGTCTTAGGAAGAGAGGCAGTGGACTGCGCAGCAGGCTGAGCAGCAGAAGTAGTGGACTGCGCAATAGTCTTGGGGACCCACACTGGATGAACTTTGCTTGTGGCAGAAGTTGTTGCAGTGCGAGGGGTGGTCCTGGAGTTGATCATCGCTTAGTAGGCCGTCTGGTTGACCTTTACAACCAGCGTCTTCTGCGTCTTTCCGATAGACGCAACGTCACATTGAGTTGTCACTTCCTCGTCGGAGGAGAAAGTCGTCCCCAACAGAGTCACCATTTTGTTTGCAAAAACAAAAGTTGATCTTTATTTCAACAAACTTTATAAAGAAGATTACAAGAATTCTGGAAAAGTACAACTATGGGAATCCGATCTGATTGACGATCGCTTTATCCCTTGGATGATGTGAACTTTGAAGACGGTAGCCTCTGAAGATTGCAGCAGCACTTTGGCAAAAACTCATGATCTCTGTTGATGATTCTGATCTCTGTGTATATGTGATCCCCTCTAGGAAGGACTTGAAACTCTATTTATAGAGTTCTGAAAATAACTACTTTTTAGTTATTGTGACTTGCGCAGGTTGGAGTGCGCACACTTTGGATTGCGCAGACAATGAACTGCACAGACAGTTACTCAATCGTGGACCATCTGTATGTGATGCATGGCATTGTTTGATTGATATGTGCTTGATCGTGTACAGACGGTTGCCACATGGTGAGTAATTGATGGCATGAAGGCCACGTGTATATTGTCAGTTATCTTGATGGAGTGCGCCACCTGAATTGCGCTGGCTTCGGATTGCGCTGGGATGGACCGCGCTGGGATGGACTGCGCTGCAGGGAGTCTGGCAGATTGTGCTGCATGTACAGCTGTCCTCGAGCACTGTGATGCACGATAAACGAACAGTTTCCTCGTTCTCCGTGCTGTCAGTTGTCAGAAGATTTGATTCTCTGTCAGGTAATGATCACGAGGCCACGTCAGCTCGCACACTTAGATGAGTGTGCAGTTCAGTCTGCGCAATCGAAATATTACGCAATCTGTCTTCTGCGCAGTTCACTTGAAGGATGTATAATTTAATTTTTATGACTTCTTTGATGGGTGCAACTTGATTTTTAGGACCTACAACTGATAGTTCTTTACTTGTAGTATATCTTTCCTTACAGTCATCTCTTATACTTCATGTATATTCTTTAGCGTCTCATGTATCTTACTCTATAGCAAGCTTATATTTTCTGTCATGATATGAACTGCGTAAGATGTATTGTGCTCGTTCCAGTCCTGACTAGACCTGTTGAAATACTACAGATGACATCGAGGAGTTTTGCCCGACCTACTATAGAGCAGGCCTAGATGACACCTGCGAGCTGGACTCCCAGGAGGATTCAGTCCTTGCAGAGGACATTACCGCAGTAGTCTAGGCTAGTTTGCTAGACTAGTTATCTTACTTATTGTTTTGTCTCATTTGGATACATTGTTGTATATATTTGGGATCTTATTTTTATTTGGATGTTTTGTGGAGATGTTACCTTAGACACTTAGACTTCTTCTCCTGTTGTATTTTATTTGGTAATTTTTATATCACATCTATCTATCTTACCGTACTTCTACCTTAGTTGTGATTGAGCTGTACATTTTTGTATTGTCCTCCGTTTGGAGAGTATATATTGTACAGGTCAGGTACCTTTTAATTGTTAGATGTATGTGACCTAGGACAGTGTTTTACCGCCGATACTATGGCATGGGCTGGACGTACCCACTTCTCGTGTCCTTACACTGGGTACGGATCATGACACGTTTTTAGTGGTGGCCCATGCAGGTCTAGATTTGTAGTGGTATTCAAATTAGAGCATCACTACAGCCTGTAGTAGGATGTAGGATATAGTTTTAAGGTACTCAATCACATTAGAAAAACTCTTATCTAATACTTGCCATCTAAATTCTTACTGATTAGATGCTTTTCTTTGAAAATAAACTGTCCTCCTTTGATTTTTTGCCTCATTCTCAGTAACTGCTTCTTGTATGATCTTTCTTCAAGATGGTTATGGAGACACGATCTCATCGCTCCGGTCCGGGGGATAATATCGAGAGGTCGGCCACCTTTCGTCCTGTTCAGCAGGGCTCCGGGATCGCAGCTCCTGTTATGCCAGCTCAGGTTGGCGTTTCTGCTGCATTTAGAGGTGCACCTCCGCTGTTCAGAGACCTTTCCCAGTCATTCCTGATTTCTTCCAACAGCAGTCGCCTTCGGGATTGGTTGACGCAATACAGCTGTTCGCTTTCTTTCAGGGGATGGTAGGAGCCCAGCAGCAGTCCGCTCATTTTCAGCAGGGCATAGAGAATGTCCATCAGCTTGCCCTGACGACGGTGGAGAGAGTCATTGTGCAGCCCCACGTAGGCCAGATACAGCAATATCAGCTGAGGATACCAGGGATTCAGGAGTTCCAGAAGATACGTCACGGGACTTCTGCGGCACAGAGGGGATTCAGTATGCAGATGACTGGATAGAGCACATCGAAGAGATCTTTCGGCTGGCGGAAATTCCAGTACGACTGCAGATTGAGGCGACAGGTAGTCAGATGCAGGAATTGGCCTGCACATGGTACCAGACGGACCCGAGGGTCGGTACAGAGGAACAGACTTGGGTTGCCTTCAAGAAGCTATTCAAGAAGAATTTTTCCCTGACACTGCTCTTGGCGCCCTGGAGACGTAGTTTGAGAGCTTAGTTCAGGGAAGTCAGATTATCGAAGAGTACACATGAGAGTTCTGCCGTCTGGGCAAATTTGTTGAGGGACTCAGTGAGACGGCAAAGACCCGGAGATTCTAGAAGGGGTTAGTCAAGGAGGTCAAATCCTTGACCAAAAGTGACCGGAGTGCCACTTTTGAGGAGATTCTGGTGGAAGCCCTCACAGCAGAGGATGATCTTGAGCTGAAGCTCAAGAGGGGACGAGACGCTCATGGAGGTGCAGCAGCGGAGGACAGGCCAAGAGACCTCACTTTCAGCAGCACCACCAGTAGTAGCAGAGGCAGTTCTAGCTACAACAGTTCCAGGGGCAGGGTCGTGTACCTTTCCAGCAGGTACAGCAGCAGCAGCCGAGGTTTCTGCAACATGTACTAAGACAGCAGCCCGTTGGTTGTGGCTTCTGCAGGAAGCCAGGGCATATATGGAATGACTGAGAAAGAGGCTCGGGAAGTACCTACTCTGCGGTTCGACGGAGCACCAGCTGAAGGAGTGTCCCATGTCTTCGGGACGAGCAGCTCAGGGAGCGAGAGCCAGGGCTCCAGCAATGCAGTAGAAGGGACCCTTGCAGACTCAGCAGCAGAGGTTCGTTCAGCACTAGCAGCAGGCCAAGGGAGGTCAGTAGGGGCGAGCTTTTGCCATGGCAGCTGAGGACGCAAAGGCTATCGGAGAGCTGATCGCCGGTTCTATTATTCTCGATTCCATTCCAACTTTTGTATTGTTCGATTTTGGGGCTTTCCACAGCTTTGTGTTTGTATCTTTTGCTATTAGACACCATCTTGTTACCGAATCGTTGCCTAGGACTTGCAAGATCATGACCGGGGGTGGCATCATCATTGTTAATGATATTTGTAAGGGTCGGAGAGTTGATTTGGGAGGCCGAGAACTGGATGTGAGTCTGCTCGTGATGCCACTACTGAACTACGATATCGTGCTCGGTATGGATTGGTTAAGAAGGCACCATGCCAATATAGATTACCGCAGGGGTAGCTTTCTTTTCAGAGCACCAGGAGAGCCAGAGTACGAGTTCACCCGACGGCAGGCGGAGTAGAGCAGCGGAGTTTTCTGCGGAGTATCAGTTGAGGAGAAGGCATTGCCACACCATTTGATAGCGAAGTTCATGGACGTCTTTCTGGAGGATTTGCCCGGGCTACCACCGGACAGTGACGTGGAGTTCTCTATAGACTTAGTGTCTGGCGCAGAGCCGATATCCCTGCACATCTATATGGTGAACAACAGCGAGCTGGTAGAGTTGAAGAAGCAGGTAGATGAGCTGCAGGATAAGGGCTTCATTCGATCGAGTTCTTTACCATGGGGTGTATCGGTACTCTTTGAACCGAAGAAGGATGGGTCGGTAAGGATGTGTATCGACTACAGGGCACTCAACAACCTCACGATCAAGAATAAGTACCCATTGCTGAGTATCGACGTTCTCTTCGATCAGCTGAGTGGGATCAGGTTATTTTCTAAGATTGATCTAAGGTCAGGCTACCATCAGGTGAAGGTGAAGAAGGAGGATATCTCGTAGACAGCATTCAGGACGCGGTATGGCTAGTTTGAGTTCATGGTAATACCGTTTGGGTTGACTAACGCCCCGCGATATTCATGAACCTGATGAACAAGGTGTTCCACCAGTACTTGGACAAGTTTGTGTTGGTGTTCATCGATGATATCCTAGTGTACTCGAAGACCGAGGAGGAGCATGAGGAGCACTTGAGAGTGGTTCTGGAGACTCTCAGGAGGAAGAAGCTTTATGACAAGCTCTCGAAGTGTGAGTTCTTTTTGGACCGAGTTGACTTCTTGGGTCATGTGGTGACTGGAGATGGGATCTCAGTTGACCAGAAGAAGATCACGACAGTTGAGGCTTGGACAACACCGAGTTCAGTAGCAGAGATCAGGAGCTTCTTGGGATTGGTAGGCTACTACAGGAGATTCGTACAGGATTTATTCGGGGTTGCAGAGCCATTGACTAGGCTGACCCGGAAGGACGCAAAGTTTACCTGGTCAGAGGAGTGTCAGGTCGCTTTTGATGAGTTGAAGAAGTGGCTGACGACAGCTCCGATTCTGATACTGCCATCGGGATCAGGAGGGTTCATTATCTACAGTGACGCCTCGAAAAAGGGTTAGGGTTGTGTCTTGCAGCAGCATGGGAAGGTGATTGCCTATGCTTCCAGGCAGTTACGTCCCCATGAGAAGAACTACCCTACCCACGACTTGGAGTTGGCAGCAGTTATATTTGCTTTGAAGCTGTGAAAACGCTATTTATACGGAGAGCGGGTGAAGATCTTTACAGATCATAAGAGCTTGAAGTATGTGTTTACACAGAAGAAGCTCAACATGAGGCAGTGCAGATGGTTGGAGTTGATGAAGGACTTTGACATTTCCTTGTAGTATCACCCAGAGAAGGCCAACGTGGTTGCGGATGCCTTGAGTAGGTATCCGACAGTCATGTGTTTGATAATGGATCGTCACTTGCTAGCAGATTTGGAGAGCCTGGGGATCGAGGTGGTTATGCCAGAATTCAGATGCAGATGTGGGGCCTTCAGATTCTGTCGGACTTGATGGAGAGGATCAAGTCAACTCAGTTCGAGGATGTTTCTCTGCGGTGTATCCGAGAGCAGGTTCGAACAGGATTGGTGGATGATGCATTTGTTCTTGCAGAGGATGGCACATTGAGGCACGGTTCCAGACTGTGTGTGCCCAGCGGGGAGCTTCGGGAGCAGGTCATGCAGGAGGCCCACCATTCTTAGTATTCTATATATCCAGATGCCAATAAGATGTATAGAGATCTGAGAGAGCATGTTTGGTGGTATGGGATGAAGCGGGAGGTAGCTCACTTCGTAGCCAGATGTTTGGTCTGTCAGCAGGTAAAGGAAGAGAGACAGAGGCCAGGAGGTTTGTTGCAGCCATTGTCCATTCCAGAATAAAAGTGGGAGCACATCACGATGGACTTTGTTTCTGGATTGTCGCGTACACCAGGAGGAAAAGACGCAATTTGGGTCATCGTAGACAGATTGACCAAATCAGCTCACTTTTTGCCATTTAAAGTGGGTACGTCTACTGAGAGGCTAGCAGAGATGTATATGCGACAGATTGTTAGGATATTCGGAGTTCCGGTGAGCATTGTCTCGGATCGGGATAGTTGCTTTACTTTCCATTTCTGACGAAGTCTGCAGACTAGTTTGGGCACTCAGCTCAAATTTAGTACTGCATATCATCCTCAGAAGGACGGACAGTCAGAGAGGACTATTCAGACACTCGAGGACATACTGCAGACTTGTGTCTTAGATTTTGGAGGATCCTAGGAGGATCACCTGTACTTAGTGGAGTTTGCATACAATAACAGTTTTCTGGCCAGCATTGAGATGTCACCATTCAAGGTACTGTATGGGCGCAGATGTCGTACACCCTTGTCTTGGGATGACGTTGGAGAACAAGCTTTATTGGGACCTGAGATGGTTGTGGATGCAGCCGAGAAAGTGAAGCTCATCAGAGATTGACTTCGTGTGGCGCAGGACAGACATCGGCACTGGGCCGATGGCCACCGCAGACCTTTGGAGTTTGAGGTACAGCTTAGAGATAGGATTAGAATTAGGAGTTGTTTTGTTTGTGATTTTGTTTGATCATGTTTGGAAATATTAGTAATTGAGACCTTGTTTGTGATTAGGTTGGAGATCTGGTTTTCTTGAGGATATCTCCGACACATGGTACGATACGTTTTGGTGGAGGTGGAAAGCTTAGCCCTCGCTTCATCGGACCTTTCATGATCAGCGGGAGAGTCGGTGACGTGGCTTACAGGCTAGACTTGTCACCTGTATTAGTGGGAGTCCATAACGTATTCCACGTGTCGCAGTTGAGACGGTATGTAGCAGATCCTAGCCATGTACTCGATCACTCAGAGATTGAGGTGGGACCTACTCTTAGCTATCCAGAGCAGCATGTGGAGATTCTGGATCGACGAGAGAAGGTTCTGAGGAACCAGATAATACCCTTGGTTCGTATCGCATGGAGGCATCATTCTCCAAGAGAGTCTACCTGGGAGCGGGAGGATGAGATGCGCGAGCGATACCCATATCTTTTTGGACCTTGAGGTATGATTGTCTATCCTTCTCATCAATTCAGTTTTGCCTTTCAATTTCGAGAACGAAATTCTTTTAAGGAGGGTAGATTTGTCACTATCACAATTTAGTTTGAAGGTATTTTGGTTATTTTGATTTTTGTAAATTATTTATTATTTATTGCATTGGTGTTTTGATTTTTGACTTTTGCTAGTTGAGACTATAGAGACTAGCCTAGAGTTTGACTTTGACCTTGGTGACTTAGTTAGTATGGTAGAATGGTGTAGGACCCTAATTTAACTTAAGTTGACTCAAGTTGACTTAAGTATGGCTAGGTTTCATAAGGAGATTGGGTGCTATGTGTTATTGGGCTTTTAGCTAGGAAGTTGAGACAACTAGCTAGTGTACAAGGTCCATGGCCCATTTCCCTTTAGAAACCCTAACCCTAACCTATTTGTGGCCGACGGCAATTCGGCAAACGGAAAAAATTCGGGACGACAAAAGTACGAGTATAAATCGGCTCAGTGCAAATAAAATACGTTCAAAAATTCGGTCAAATATTCAAAAAATGAAAATATTGAGGTTAAAAACTTCATATTCTTAAATATGTTGTCAAATTTGATTAACTAAACAGGTTTCCAGCATGTATTTTGTGTAAAAAATTTCAATAATTTATAAGGAACACGTTTAAAACTTCGTATGCTTAATTTTTATGTACTGATTTGGGATCTGTCAAAAATACGCAAGTATTAAACGTTTATGAAAGATACGGAAAAATTCGCGTATAATACGAGTTTTATTCGGGTGATTGCTAACAAGGGGCCGGCCATGCGCAGCCCATAGGGAGATCCCTCTTAGGGTTATATACTAAAAGCATCACTTTTGTAGTAACCTTATTTTCTTAAATTTTGAATAAAAATCATATGGGCAAATGTTTGCATATTGTATTTGTTGCAAGTGTTAATGCAAATGTCTGATATTCTGTATTGTAGATAATATGGTATGTTGTGTCACACAGAAGATCATATTATCAGTTCCCTATGGAGTATATAAATAGTTCACAACCTAGATGGACTTGGACAATTGTCACGACCCGCACCCGCTTTTCGGACGCGAGCTCGTGAGCAAGCCAGCTACGTATCGAACGGACTCCAGCCCGACTCGAATACGTAAACGCTGTCAAGGCTATGGTATACTGCCAAATCATGGCAAACAAATCTATATCTCAATCCATAATAAGATAATAAAACATGAATGAATACTATGGGTCGTGGTCTGCAGCCCACTAGCATGCATGTCCGATTAGACTCCAAGAAATAATATGAGTCTATAAACTGAATCAATAAATATGATATATCATGATGATGAAAGGGAAACACGAGCTGGATGAATTGGATAATAAACATGGTATCAATACGTGAATCCCGCAAGCAATATCATCACATCCGGACCCCACAAGTGTCATAATCATCTGCCATCCAGAGCTGCTAACTAACTCCATGCAATAAGTAACCTGAAGAGATCATCAGGTCCTTAGGGAACATAGCAAGATACATAAAAACATGCCTATCTAGCAGTTTATCATGCAATAAAGAAAATACAGAAAATAAACAGGAAAAGACCAATCAGCACGAAAACACGACTATACATGACTGGAAGAACCACTACGCCTAAACGAACTGCTGGAGAAGAACAAGAAAATACGATATCACGATGTCAATGGATAACCAATCGAATACTCAAACCCTCGCCCCTAGTATGGACTCGCAGGTTTGAACAACTACTAGCCCTCGTCCCAAGTGTGGACTCGCAGGCTAGCATCACCCTCGTCCCTAATGTGGACTCGCAGGTGTGAACTATATACTACTAACCCTCGTCCCTAGTGTGGACTCGCAGGTTAGCATCACCCTCGTCCCTAGTGTGGACTCACAGGTGTGAACCATATAGTACTAACCCTCGTCCCTGGTGTGGACTCGCAGGCTAGCATCACTCTCGCCCCTAATGTGGACTCGCAAGTGTGGACAGATAACTACTAACCCTCGTCCCTAATGTGGACTCGCAGGTTAGCTTAACTACTAACCCTCGCCCCTGGTGTGGACTCGCAGGTTAGCTTCAAGAATTTTATGGTACAGTAGTTCCGTTATGACTTATTCATCCTATGACACGATGCGACTCAGTCCAATTACAAGTGATGACACGACACGACCCAATCACGATACACGAGAAAACCAATCCAATATGAACTACAAAGTTAACTATGAACAAGAACTATATATACGTATATCTAATATGAACTACAAAGCTAATTATACACAAGGCTATATATATATATACTAGCAGGCATGATATACAAATCACATATAAATAATCAACAAGTAAAACTGTATAATAATATAAATATGCATGTAAATAAACTGTAGAGGAAGGCAAGGTATCTTGCCTGTGGTCCTTGCACAAACCGTAGTCACAAGTCGAGGATGAGGGAATGTCGATCTAGAAGCTGTCAACCTATAACACATATCGCACCATGAACCGTGCACGAAAACTATAAATCAATTCTAATGTTCTAGTTCTAAATTCATGGAATAGTGGCTAGTTGGGTTACTAATCTAATAATAATTAATTCTGAAATAATTCACTTAAAAACTGAATTTAACCTAATAATAATCTAAATATAATCTAAACATGCAAGTTTCGCCATCAAAAGTCGTATTTCCAATTTTGGAAACCATGGTACACAAATCGAGGCGTACCGTTGACTATTTTGTCAAACACTGTGAACTTTAAATTTTGAAAGTGCACCTTGGTAAATTTCAGCGCCACGAGTGCGCTGGAATCAACCGTGCCGCAAAATCATGCTTTGGTCAAAAGATATCGCCGTTATGGCTAATCGTGACCAAAACGGTGATCAACCGATCAATTCTGAGTTCAACAGAATAAATAAAATACTAGATGAACTAAATAATTTCTGGGAAAAAATTATGTCGTAGAGCTCTGTGTTAGCTTTCCGAAACTTAAATGGTTCGTGATTTCGATTTCTGGTTCTCCCGGAATCTCGAAAACACCAAAACGTGTCAAGTTTTGGACAACCGACACTCTGCGAATTTTTCAGAAATTTAGGAATAATATCTACGAAAATAAATTATATATTCAGAAATTTTACCTCAATACGAATCCAAAAAAAAAACGGCGCACAAAAATCACGTCGGAATTGACGACAATCGCTTCGGGAAGTCGAAAACCCTAGATGAGTTCTCCCACAAAAAGCTGCTGAAATTTCTAGATTTAACGAATATAATAATATATATGTATAGGAGAGAGAGTCGGTGGGATGCTGGGCGCCGACAGGTGGGCCCAGTGCTGACTGTACAGCTGACTGTGTAATTAGTTAATTTAAATGCAGAAATCGTTAAAAACTCATTTTAACTCCAAATAAATATCAGAAAAATCCTGAAAATTGTAGAAAATTATAGAAAATACATTTAACCTTCTAGAATATAAATAAAAATGTTTTACCTCATATTAGTCCCAAATGGCCTCATAATAAATATTGGAAGCCTTTAAAAATATATAAACCTTAATAAATAAATACTTAAATATTGCCAAAAATTATGGAAAAAATCTAGAAAATATAAATAGAATAATAAACCCTAGAAAAATATTTGGGATCAATATATGCTCATAGGCTTGCACAGTAAATTCTAGAAGTCTTAGAAAATAGGTTTTTTCTATATTTAATTATCTAACAATCCCAGAAAAATTGTAGAAAAATACAAAAAAAAATATTTAACCTAATAGAGCCTAAAGAAAAATACTGGGTCTCAAAATAGTCACAAATGGCCTGAAAATAAATCATGAAAGTCATTCATAAATATAAATCTTCATAGAATAAATATTTAAAAATATATAAAAAAGTCTAAAAATTATAATAAAATATAATATAGCTATGGAATGCATATAGACCTTATCTAGAGATCATGTGACCACAAGATGGTCATAACTCACCTGTGGGCTTAGTCACAACTCCAATGTTCATAGAAAAATTAAATGTAAACTAATCAAATAAAAAATAAAAATATATCACAAAATTTCGGGAAGAGGAGTTACAAATCTATCCACCTTAAAAATAATTTTGTTCTCGAAATTCTAATTCATAACTATTCCTTAAAAAATCAAAGTCTACTATTACCTTAATCTCCTCAAATTTAATTTCTCAAAAATATTTTATGACCTTCTCTAGTCATTTTATAACTCCGAATACTTGAGGACTTCTACCCACCTTTGGTCACACTACTCCTCAAAACACGGTCACTAAAATCTTATAATCTTCTAACTAGTTGCTAACAATTCTACCGACAGATATCTAGGTATATGGCAAGTATAATCCACACATATCTATCAAACAACCAATATTCAAAAATCAAGCAATATTATACTATAACTTAAGAATCTCTGATGAATTCTAGACAGCACGATCATTCGTCACTCCGGAATAGGAAGAGACGAGAATCAATGGTACAAGAAGGCAAGGGAGAATAGTCGAGAACGAGTACGAAGTTTCAAAGACGGTAGAGAAATTTGTAAGAGAATTTTCAAGGCAGAGTGGATTAAGGTATCTAAGGTTTAGTCATAGTCGCAGGATCGTACCAGTACAGTTACGTAACCGGTACGATATGCTCTGACCTGTATGGGCCACCAAAAAACTTGTCACGACCCGCACCCGCTTTTCGGACACGAGCTCGTGAGCAAGCCAGCTACATATCGAATGGACTCCAGCCCGAATCGAAGACGTAAACGCTGTCAAGGCTATGGTATACTGCCAAATCATGGCAAACAAATCTATATCTCAATCCACAATAAGATAATAAAACATGAATGAATACTATAGGTCGTAGTCTGCAGCCCACTAGCATGCATGTCCGATTAGACTCCAAGAAATAACATGAGTCTATAAACTGAATCAATAAATATGATATATCATGATGATGAAAGAGAAACACGAGCTGGATGAACTGGATAATAAATATGGTATCAATACCTGAATCCCGCAAGCAATATCATCACATCCGGACCCCACAAGTATTATAATCATCCGCCATCCAGAGCAGCTAACTAACTCCATGCAATAAGTAACCTAAAGAGATCATCAGGTCCTTAGGGGTCAAGCAAGATACATAAAATATGTCTATCTAGCAGTTAATCATGTAATAAAGAAAATACAGAAAATAAACAAGAAAAGACCAATCAGTACGAAAATACGACTATACACGACTGGAAGAACCACTACGCCTAAACGAACTGCTGGAGAAGAACAAGAGAACACGATATCACGATGTCAATGGATAACCAATCGAATACTCAAACCCTCGCCCCTAGTGTGGACTCGCAGGTTTGAACAACTACTAGCCCTCGTCCCTAGTGTGGACTCGCAGGCTAGCATCACCCTCATCCCTAATGTGGACTCGCAGGTGTGAACTATATACTACTAACCCTCGTCCCTAGTGTGGACTCGCAGGTTAGCATCACCTTCGTCCCTAGTGTAGACTCGCTGGTGTGAACCATATACTACTAACCCTCATCCCTGGTGTGGACTCGCAGGCTAGCATCACTATCGTCCCTAATATGGAGTCGTAAGTGTGGACATATAACTACTAACCCTAGCCCCTAATGTGGACTCGTAGGTTAGCTTAACTACTAACCCTTGCCCCTGGTGTGGACTCGCAGGTTAGCTTCAAGAATTTTAAGGTACAGCAGTTCCGTTATGACTTATTCATCCTATGACACGATGCGACTCAGTCCAAGTACAAGTGATGACACGACACGACCCAATCACGATAAACGAGAAAACTAATCCAATATGAACTACAAAGTTAACTTTGAACAAGAACTATATATACGTATATCCAATATGAACTACAAAGCTAATTATACAAAAGGCTATATATATATATATATATATATATATATATATATATATATATATACTAGCAGGCATGATATACAAATCACATATAAATAATCAACTAGTAAAACTGTATAATAATATAAATATGCATGTAAATAAACTGTAGATGGAGGCAAGGTATCTTGTCTGTGGTCCTTGCACAAACCGTAGTCACAAGTCAAGGATGAGGGGATGCTGATCTAGGAGCTGTCAACCTATAACACATATCGCACCATGAACCATGCACGAAAACTATAAATCAATTCTAATGTTCTAGTTCTAAATTCATGGAATAGTAGCTAGTTGGGTTACTAATCAAATAATAATTAATTCTAGAATAATTTACTTAAAAACCTAATTTAACCTAATAATAATCTAAACATGCAAGTTTGGACATCAAAAGTCATTTCTAATTTTGGAAACCTTGGTACGAAAATCGAGGCGTACCGTTGACTATTTAGTCAAACGTTGTGAACTTTAGATTTTGAAAGTGCACCTTGGTAAATTTCAGTGCCACGAGTGCGTTGGAATCAACCGTGCCACAAAATCACGCTTTGGTCAAAAGATATCACCGTTATGGCTAATCATGACCAAAATGGTGATCAACCGATCAATTCTGAGTTCAACAGAATAAATAAAATACTAGATGAACTAAATAATTTCTGGGAAAAATTTATGTCGTAGAGCTCTGTGTTAGCTTTCCGAAACTTAAACGGTTCGTGATTTCGATTTCTGGTTCTCCCGAAATCTCGAAAACACTGAAACGTGTCAAGTTTCGGACAACCGACACTCTACGAATTTTCTAGAAATTTAGGAATAATATCTACGAAAATAAATTACATATTCAGAAATTTTACCTCAATACGAATCCAACAAAAAAAATGGTGCACGAAAATCCTGTCGAAATTGACGGCAATCGCTTCGGGAAGTCGGAAACCCTAGATGAGTTCTCCCACAAAAAGCTGCTGAAATTTCTAGGTTTAACGAATATAATAATATATATAGGAGAGAGAGTCGGTGGGCTTGCGAGCGCTGACAGGTAGGCCCAGTGCTGACTGTACAGCTGACTGTGCAGATGACTGTGTAATTAGTTAATTTAAATGCAGAAATCGTTAAAAACTCATTTTAACTCCAAATAACTCCAAATAAATATCATAAAAATCCAGAAAATTGTAGAAAATACGTTTAACCGTCTAGAATATAAATAAAAATGTTTTACCTCATATTAGTCCTAAATGGCCTCATAATAAATATTGGAAGCCTTTAAAAATATATAAACCTTAATAAATAAATTCTTAAATATTGCCAAAAATTATGGAAAAATTCTAGAAAATATAAAATAGAATAATGAACCCTAGAAAAATATTTGGAATCAATATATGCTCATAGGCTTGCACAGTAAAATCTAGAAGTCTTAAAAAATAGGTTTTTCCTATATTTAATTATCTAATAATCCCAAAAAAATTATAGAAAAATATAGAAAATATATTTAACCTAATAGAGCCTAAAGAAAAATACTGGGTCTCAAAATAGTCACAAATGGCCTCAAAATAAATTATGAAAGTCATTCATAAATATAAATCTTCATAGAATAAATATTAAAAATATATAAAAATGTCTAAAAATCATAATAAAATATAATATAGCTATAGAATGCATATAGACCCTATCTAGAGATCATGTGACCACAAGATGGTCATAACTCACTTGTGGGCTTAGTCACAACTCCAATGATCATAGAAAAATTAAATGTAAACTAATCAAATAAAAAATAAAAATATATCACAAAATTTCGGAAAGAGGAGTTACAACAATCTATTGGAAAGGTTGTAGTGTAATCTGGTATTAGTCTATCTTGACTATAGGTTTATACTAGTACACTTTGTGTGTATTGAACATGACCACTTGAGGTTGTTCTCTTTGTACTGACTACATAAGAGAACAAACACCTCTGTTATTATGGATGCTTGTGCTCTTAATCCGGATATAATAACGGACATGTATATGCAGTGTGCATTACTTTGACTCATAAAAGAGTAAGATTCATTATGGATCAACAACTTCTATAAATTGGGTAATAACATTGTATATATGATGGGCTGTTGATTATAAATAGAATCCATGTCCCGATACATCGGGTTGATGATGTCCCCTTAAGGAGCTCATAAGGATTGTCATGTAAACCCTACAGGTGGATTATATCTGACATGATAAATAAAGTTGAGCGGTACTACTTAAGGATAAAAGATGTCAAATCAATATAGTTGTCAGTAACTTAATTTGATCGACGGACATACGATATCTTAACATGGAGAGCCAAACGAGCATATAATAAAAGGAGCCCACAAACATAATTTGGGATTAGGGAGGTAGTGCAACAATAGCTCATTAGTGGACCGAGCTATTGTTAATAGGCCTGTATTGTGTGTTCGGGCTGAACACGGGATATCCAGATCCGTTAGGAGGCCTAACCCTAATTTCTTCTCATGGTCCCTGCCGTAGCCTATATATATCCTCTATTCTCTGGCCGCCGAATTAGTGATCAGAAATCTAAAACTTTCTCTAATTCGTGATTCATATAAGGAGAGAAAGAGAGGGCTTCCAAGAAGAAGAAAAGGTTGGGAGATAATCGCCCACACGACGTCCAACTCGAGGAAGGAATACGTGCAGAAGATCTTGGGGTCGTCCGCTTGAGATTGCCAGGAATTACTTGTCTCATTTCTGCCACAGATATAATTCGTGAACCCTAGTTTCTGCCTATGAAGGGTTAGAACACGTATTAGATCTGTTTAACTTTCTATCGATCAATACGCACACCAAAGAAAGGGTCCTGGGAACCCCAGTTCCAACAATTGGTATCAGAGCCACTTTGGATCTACGTATTGATTGAAACATCCATGTTGTCCAATAAAACCTATGCTGTGTAATAGTCGGTAGATGTAGATATGTTCTAACTCAGTTTTACAGGCATCTTAGATCCAACTATTATGGTCCAATGCATGTTTTTGATTGTGATGTTTAAACTACGGATATGTCGTGGATGTTGTTGTTGCTGTGGATGTAATTAAAATCACGAGGGTTGATCGTGCTTATTATTTTAATTTTTTAATCTAGATTATGTGTGAACTCCTTCGGGAGGCATAGAATTGATGTAATTTTAATTATTTTTGACCAATCGTGATGGCGGTGGTAGCTGTTTCTGACATCGGACGAGATGCTGGTTTTAAGCAGTCCAGAGACAGACATATGATTTTCGATGAAGGAATCGACAGCCAAAACCTTTTTTAAAAAAAATTTGGGCGCTGCCACGAACCCCGCGACCTGACCGGGCAGGTTGAACCCCGAATAGATCTGCACAGCGGCAGATTTTGGATTCGAATAGTTGAGGACAGAGCAGCAAAGATGACCATAATAGTTGGATATTTTCTCTTATTTTTGTTATTTTACTTTTCTGATTATGCATGTTTATTATTGTGTGGTTGTTTTTTTGAAAAACCAAGCCTACATTAATAATGGACAACATGGACATAATATCAACTAGTACAAAAACCCTCATTGTTAAATAACTAAGTGGGAGAGGATATTTATTTAGTATAAATCCTATGGTCTCCATTACTGGTTTGTAGGTGATGTAATTATACTTGCGTGTTGGCTTTAGTGCTTTTCTCCATATCGGATGAGTATAATTATGGATCACCAGTACAAACTTTCTTAGGGATAATTGTAGAAAGTTACCTAGTATGTGTTCACTTCTCCTTCTGAAGGAACTCATTACAAGGTAATGGACTTAGTATTAAGTAATGGTATACACTTAGATACAAATAATGGTATCCTCCCCATTGGAGTCACTGCTAATATTTGTATGACCAGAGCAAGACCAGCATATTAATTTTATTTGTCATAAAGTTATGTTGACATGATAGTAAAATTAATAAAAAAAAACCTACTTGAACAAAGTTGAATTTGTATACGTCCACACTATCGTGGCATGCTAAATTCATGGTGTTCAAGGTGTTGGTGAATTTCTTATTATTGTTTTGAGGGAATCAATATTTAGTTAATTCAAAAAGTTTTTTGTCCTACATAATTTTATTTATGTGATTCTCAGGATTTCAAAAAAAAGGGTTCTTTCAGTCCACTTATGGTGATTCTTAAAGAAAACAAATTTACTGGACCTAATTATATTGACTGGAAATGTAATTTGGATATTGTTCTGACTGCTGAGGAGTACAAATATATACTTGTTGAGGAATGCCCACCTAAGCCTGATGCTAACTCTGATAAAGAGGTCAAAGAGGATTATAAGAAGTAGAAAAAGGCAGATGAGATGGCACGGTGTTACATTCTGGCATCTATGTCAAATATACTGCAACATCAGCATCAGGCCATGGCCACTGCTTATGACATGATGTATAACCTCAAGGAACTCTTCGGACATCAGAGTAGAGCAGCTAGGCAGTTTGCTATAAAATGTTTGATGAATACAAAAAAGGCTGAGGGTACACCAGTAAGGGATCATGTTCTCAAGATGATGTGTCATCTGAATGAGATGGAGACTTAGAGCTGAAAACGAAGGGGAATCCCAGGTCGATATCATTCTCGGGACTCTGCCTAAAAGTTTTGACAATTTTTTCCTTAATTACAACATGAACAAAATATTGTATAGTTTGGCAGAACTTGCAAAAGAGCTACAGGATGCTGAATCTCTCTTTAGGCAGAGTAGTCATGTTTTTGTTTCTGAAAAGGCTTCTACTTCAAAGCGAAAAGGCGCTAAGAAGAAGAATAACATTCAGAAACAGGCAAACTCAGCAAAGAAGGGCATGGGACCTCAAGGCGCGATAAAAAAGCCGAAAGGCAAATGTTTCAAGTGCAAAGGGTCAGGACATTGGAAGACTGATTGTCCACTTCTCAAACAAGGGAACAAAGAAGGTATATCTCATTTACTAGTAGTTGAAACATGTTTAGCGGTGTTATCTACCGACACCAGGTGTGTAGATACAGGAGCCACTAATCATGTCTGTAATACATTACAGGGGTTCCAGGAAACCAGACGGCTCAGTGATGGAGAGATATGCTTGTTCATGGATGTTGCTACAAAAGTATCGGTCGTTGCATTAGGAGATGTTACATTATCTTTTGGTAGAAATAAGTCTTTGACATTGAAAGATTGTCTTTATGCACCTTCACTTAGAAGAAATTTAGTTTCTGTTTCTATATTAGTTAAGGATGGATATTCAGTTTATTTTAATGACAATATTGTTATTAGAAAGAATAAACATTTTATCTGTTCTGGTGCATTAGTTGATAATTTGTATGTCATTAATCCTATTTCGCCCACAATGCAACTTATGGAAATGAATAATATGTCATCTAACTTAAATAAGAGAAAAGAACCTTCTTGTATGAACCAAACATATCTTTGGCACTTGCGATTGGGGCATATTAACCTAAGAAGGATTCAAAGACTGGTTGAAGATGGACCTTTGAGTTCATTGGAAGTGGAGGCACTACCAGTCTGTGAATCCTGCTTGGAAGGTAAAATGACCAAAAGGCCTTTTACGGCAAAGGGGCCAAAGATGTGTTGGAATTAGTTAATTTTGATTTGTGTGGACCCATGACTATCCAAGCTAGAGGTGGCTTTGAATATTTTGTCACATTTATTGACGATTATTTAAGGTATGGATACATTTATTTGATACGTCGTAAGTCTGAGTGCTTTGAGAAATTCAAAGAGTACAAAGCTGAAACGGAGAAACGTCATGGAAAATGTATCAAGTCATTACGATCAGATCATGGTAGCGAGTACCTCTTTGGAGAGTTTAGAGATTATTTATCAGAGGCTGGGATTGCATCCCAATTGACTGCACCTGGAACGCCCCAGCAGAATGGTATAGCCGAAAGAAGGAATAGAACTCTTATGGAGATGGTTAGATCAATGATGAGTTATTCGGATTTGCCAGATTCGTTTTGGGGATATGCCTTAGAGACTGCATCTTATATTTTGAACTTGGTTCCTTCTAAGTCAGTACCTCTTAATCCCACAGAGCTGTGGATTGGGCGTAAGCCTAGTCTGAAACATGTTCGCATTTCGGGTAGTCCAGCACATGTGCTGAATGGCAAAACAGATAAGTTGGAATCTCGTACAGAAGTACGCTTGTTTGTAGGCTATCCAAGAGGAACGAAAGGAGGTTTATTTTATAGTCCTAAGGATCAGAAGGTCATTGTTAGCACCAATGCCCGATTCTTAGAGGAAGACTATGTGATGAACCATAAACCCACAAGTAGAGTTGTTCTAGAAGAACTGAGACGTGAGACACCAAGTACTTCAGTACCAACAGTATAAGAAGATGAACCACAAATAACTGTACAACGTGTCACAAATATTACACCACAACCGATAGTGCCTCGTCGTAGTGGGAGGGTTGTGATACAACCTGATAGATATATGTTCTTGGGAGAGTCGTCAGACTTCGTCCCTGAGGAACAAGTTTATGATCCCTGTACCTACAATGAAGCACTCCAAGATAAAGATGCAGAGTCTTTGCAAAAAGCAATGATATCTAAAATAGAATCTATGGATTCTAATCAGGTCTGGGAGCTTGTAGAACCACCCGTTGGTGTAAAAGCCATTGGATGCAAGTGGGTCTATAAAAGAAAAAGAGGATCAGACGGTAAGGTTGAAACCTTTAAAGCTCGACTTGTAGCAAAAGGTTTTACTCAAAAAGAGGGTATCGATTATGAGGAAACCTTTTCTCCTGTATCCATGCTTAAGTCTATCCGGATTCTTTTATCTATTGCAGCTCATCTCGATTATGAGATTTGGCAAATGGATGTCAAGATAGTTTTCCTTAATGGAAGACTTGAGGAAGACATCTATATGAAGCAACCAGATGGGTTCATTAAAAAGGGCCAGGAGCATCTTGTTTGTAAGCTCAAGAAGTCCATTTATGGACTTAAGCAAGCTTCCAGATCATGGAACATATGTTTTGATCAGGTGATAAAATTCTATGGATTTGATCAATGTCAGGATGAATCATGTGTATACATAAAGTGTGACGGAAACGTGGTGGTGTTCATAGTACTTTATGTGGATGACATCTTGCTCATTGGAAACAATGTGAAGGTGTTATCTGATGTAAGGGTATGGTTATTCAAACAGTTTGATATGAAGGACTTGGAAGAAGTAGGTCACATCCTTGGGATCAAAGTTCTACGAGATCGCAAGAAAAGGATGTTGGGCTTATCCCAAGCTTTCTATATCGATACTATACTAACTCATTTTAGTTTGCAAAATTCTAAGAAAGGTTTCTTACCTTTTAGACATGGAATTGCTCTATCAAAGGAGCAGTATCCGAGAACACCTAAAGAGATAGAGAACATAAAGGCGGTTCCTTATGTTTCAGTAGTAGGAAGCTTAATATATGCGATGCTATATACGAGACCAGACATCTGCTTTACCGTAGGCATGGTCAGCAGATATCAGTTTAACCCAGGACAAGAGCACTGGACTGCCGTAAAGTATATTTTGAAGTACCTGAAAAGGACTAAAGAGTATATGCTAGTTTACCAGACAGATAGTTTAGTTCCCTTGGGGTATACAGACTCAGATTTTCAGTCAGATAGGGATTCCAGAAAATCTACCTAAGGTTATGTGTTTACTTTGGGAGGTGGAGCCATTGTGTGGAGGAGTATCAAGCAAAAATGTATTGCTGATTCCACCGGGAAAGCCGAGTATGTGGCAGCCTCTGAGGCAGCCAAAGAAGCGATTTGGCTCAGAAACTTTCTGTTGGACTTGGATGTGGTACCTAGTTTGCCTAAGTCTATTACACTTTATTGTGATAATAGTGGTGCAGTTGCAAACTCGAAGGAACCACGAGCCCATAAGACATACAAACACATTGAACGCAAGTACCACCTGATACGAAATTTTATAAAGAAATGAAAAGTTGTTGTGATCAAGATAGCATCAGCCGACAACCTAGCTGATTCCTTTACAAAGAGCTTACCAGCTAAGGCTTTTGATAGTCATGTTGAGGGAATGGGAGTCAGATGTGTAGCAGCATGGCTTTAAGTATAAGTGGGAGATTTGTAACAGTATACTGAAAAGCAATGCTTTGAGTATAAGTGGGAGATTGTTAGGGTTATATACTAAAAGCATTACTTTTTTAGTAACCTTATTTCCTTAAATTTTGAATAAGAATTATATGGGCAAATGTTTACATATTGTATTTGTTGCAAGTGTTAATACAAATGTCTGATATTCTATATTGTAGATAATATGGTGTGTGGTGTCACACAAAAGATCATATTATTAGTTCCCTATAGAGTATATAAATAGTTCACAACCTAGATGGACTTGGACAATCTATTGGAAAGGTTGTAGTGTAATCTGGTATTAGTCTATCTTGACTATAGGTTTATACTAGTATACTTTGTGTGTATTGAACAGGACCACTTGAGGTCATTTTCTTTGTACTGAATACATAAGAGAACTAACACCTCAGTTATTATGGATGCTTGTGCTCTTAATCCGGATATAATAATGGACATATATATGCAGTGTGCATTACTTTGACTCATAAAAGAGTAAGATTTATTATAGATCAACAACCTCTATGAATTGGGTAATAACATTGTATGTATGATGGGATATTGATTATAAATGGAA
This sequence comes from Iris pallida, assembly GCA_029216955.1. NCBI lineage: Eukaryota > Viridiplantae > Streptophyta > Magnoliopsida > Asparagales > Iridaceae > Iris > Iris pallida. Next base: position 40,970 of record JANAVB010038036.1, read on the forward strand.
TCCATGTCCCGATACATCGGGTTGATGATGTCCCCTTAAGGAGCTCAAAAGGATTGTCATGTAAATCCTGCAGGTGGATTATATCTGACATGACAAATAAAGTTGAGCGGTACTACTTAAGGATAAAAGATGTCGAATTAATATAGTTGTTAGTAACTTAATTTGATCGACGGACATACGATATCTTAACATGGGGAGCCAAACGAGCATATAATAAAAGGAGTCCACAAACATAATTTGGGATTAGGGAGGTAGTGCAACAATAGCTCATTAGTAGACCGAGCTATTGTTAATGGGCCTGGATTGTGTGTTCGGACTGAACACGGGATATCCAGATCCGTTAGGAGGCCTAACCCTAATTTCTCCTCATGGTCCCTACCGTAGCCTATATATATTCTCTATTCTCTGGCCGCCAGATTACTGATCAGAAATCTGAAACTTTCTCTAAATTCATGATTCACGTAAGGAGAGAAAGAGAGGGCTGCCAAGGAGAAAAAAAAGGTTGGGAGATCGTCGCCCACACGACGTCCAACTCGAAGAAGGAATACATGCAAAAGATCTTGGGATCGTCCGCTCGAGATTGCCAGGAATTACTTGTCTCCTTTCTGCCGCAGGTATAATTCGTGAACCCTAGTTTCTGCCTATGAAGGGTTAGAATCCGTATTAGATCTGTTTAACTTTCTATCGATCAATACGCACACCAAAGGAAGGGTCCTGGGAATCCCCAGTTCCAACAACCCCAACCCCTATATAATGTCTCTTAGTGTTCGCTTGTCTCTTTTAGAAATCCCCCTTTAGAAACCCTAATAGTTCTTCTCCAAACCATCAAATCTCACCATTTCTCCACCAAATTGATCCCACTCACTTGCATTGGAGGCCATTTCTGGAGTAGAGGTTAAAGGGAGCTTGCTTGCTAGGTTTAGAGCTCACTTGGCCATTGGAGGAGGACTTCTCATTTTGGGGCTTTTCGATTGAGATCTCTCCCAATAGGTAAATACCCCTAAATCCCATTAAAATTCCATTTTCTCTTCATGATAGCATGCATCTAGGTGTCCTCTAGCTGTAGAGTGAGTTTGATAGGAATTCATATCATTTTCATACGTATTTCGGACACGTATCAGTGTCCTAGGATAGGTATTCGATGAAATGCCCTAATAGAATTTTTATTAATATTTTTAAAATATAATTAAATAGATTTGTAGTGTTATATGTGTTCTTCAATTTTTTTACTGACTGAGTTGGGAATCGACCTCGTGTCGTGTCCAAATGGGGGCAGGACATACCGCACGACCATGCGGTCTGTGTCCTTCTACTCGAGTAGGATTTCTCTGTATCCGTGTCACTTGGACATGTGATACTTGGCATACGGCGAGGGCACGTGACTGACACACCAGCCCCCAAGTGGCATGACGTGTCGTATCGTGTCGTATCGACATCAGAATTTGGGTCGCACCATTTTCGTATGCTGTGCGAACAGTCTGTGTTTGTGCTCTGATACGCATGTCGTATAGAGTGTAGACACATCGTGGACACATTGTGTCATGTCGAAGGTGTAGCCCTACATGTGGGCTATACGTGGACACAACCACGTGGCTCCACGTGAGCCGTATCTTATTCACGAGGCGTTGGACCGGCCGCACGAGACTGCTTTGTACAGTGTTCGTGTCTGTGTGTTTTATTATGTTTGGACACCTCGTGTCCAATTGTTTGGATACGAGATGACCTCTAAGACATGAGTACATATGCACAACATGTTATCACAAATTAATTTGATGTTAAATTGGATCTTCACATGTTAATTTAGGTTTCGAACCATGTTCTGATACATGTGCATAAAATGAGTTTTCAGTTAGATTTTTAATGTTTAAATTGATAATTGTACAATGTTTTAACATATATTATGATCTGTGATAGCATGTTTAATATTTGGGATTATGTGCGTGTTCGATTTTGAGGCTTGATGATGGGGTTCATGTTGTATTGATACATGAGTAAAATGAGGACATCTAGTATATGACTGAGAACAGTTTTATAAAACCTGAGAATGAAATTCGAGTTATACCTAAACATATTTAACTGATTGTGATGTTTGATAGATAACTAAGGACTGAGTTTAATAGGAAACTGATTTGTATGTATACATGCATGTTTGTATATGCAATATAAAAACTGGACTAATGTGGACTGATGGGTTTGATAGTTAAAACTGGAAAATGAGTTTTTGGTTGAAAACTGAAATCTGAAGTTAGATGTAATGTAGAATTGTTTGGGTTTGATAAAAACTTGAGATTGGTTAACCTAAGAATGCAATTTTTTAAGCCTGAGTTTTATTCCCTCCATATGTTACTGTCCACATTACACTAGGCTTTGACACAATTGCCATTTCACTATGTACACTACACTATATACATGAGACACATTACATCACATCTTAACACTTTCACAGTTTCACATTGACACTACACTAACACTTTGTCACTCACTATCACTCATATGCATGTTCCACTTGACATTATGTTCACTCACCCTATATACATATAGCTCTACCCTTTTTATATATATATATATTCATACGAGATGTAAAATATATATATATATATATATATATATATATATATATATATATATATATATATATATATATATATATATTTATTTATCACACACAAGGCTATTGCCTACATCACAATTATTGTGATGTAGGCAATAGCCTTGTGTGTGATATATATATATATATATATATATATATATATATATATATATATATATATATATATATATATATATATATATATATATATATATATATATATATATACTTGTATTGTAGGCAATAGACATATATGTGTGTATACATATAGTATATGCCTTTGTGTGTGTTGCCATTTGGTTTTGTGTTGGTGATTGTGTTTGATTGCTAGTATAGGCTTGGTTAGGCCTAGTGAGACTTGTTAGACTAGGTTTAGACCTAGAATAGCTTGGTTGACCTAGTTTGACTAATATTATTGACTAGAGTTGACCAAGAGTTGACTTTAGTCTAGAATGACCTAGAATCATGTAGTATGCATTGTAATCTTCAGTATTACTTTTCTGGACATGTTGTGACCAGTGTTGCTCTAAATAGGACTCATCTACTCTGTCTGGACATCTATACTCATCAGATACTCATGATATCAGGTGAGTACATTCTCTGACCGTTTCATACTTGTTAGGATTTATATTTATGCTCTATATTACTTTACTTGATGTTGTCACGTCGTTAACACGGATTGGTACTATATGGATCCTTTCATGAGATGTTATCCCCTCGGGAGCATCGGGATACGTCATATCATGTGCTTTTTACGTACACCATGTATTCATGTGCTTTCATCATTCATGTGCACTCTTATGATTCATGTACTCTCATGTTCACAGAGCCCCCCATGTATAATTCATGTGCACCCATTTATGGGCCCCCATGTGAAATCATGTGCAATAACATAACTTGTCTGGATCTTTGTGTTTTGATTGGGGTACGGAAGAGTATAAATGGTCATGTGAACAATTCCAAAATAGTGTAATCATGTGCAAACTCTTTAGTTTAATCATGTGCAAATTCAAGTCGTTCACATGTCTATCTTGTACTCTATATCACTAGCCACTGATAGTTCTTTACTTATCATAGATATTTTTTTACAGTCATCTCTTTTACTTCATGTATATTCTTCAGCGTTTCATGTATCTTACTCTATAGCATGCTTATATTTCCTGTCATGATATGAACTGCGTGAAATGTATTGTGCTCGTTCCTGTCCTGACTGGACCTGTTAAAATATTACAGATGACATCGAGGAGTTTTGTCCGACCTACTATAGAGCAGGCCTAGATGACACCTGCGAGCTGGACTCCCAGGAGGACCAGTCCTTGCAGAGGACATTACCCCAGTAGTCTAGGCTAGTTAGCTAGACTAGTTATCTTACTTATTGTCTTGTCTCATCTGGATACATTGTTGTATATATTTGGGATCTTATTGTTATTTTGATGTTTTGTGGAGATGTTACCTCACTTAGACTTCTTCTCCTGTTGTATTTCATTTGGTGATTTTCATATCATATCTATCTATCTTACCGTACTTCTACCTTAGTTGTGATTGAGCTGTACATTTTTGTATTGTCCTCCATTTGGAGAGTATATACTGTATAGGCACCTTTTAATTGTTAGATGTATGTGACCTAGGACAGCGTTCTACCGCCGACACTACGGCATAGGCTGGACGTAGCCACTTCTCGTGTCCCTACACTGGGTGCGGGTTGTGACATTAAGACCCCTCCTTTCTCATACCTAGGGTGTTCGCTTGGCTATGGTCGCCGAAAGGCAGTGCTATTTGATCCACTCATTGAAAAAATTAGCAGTAGGTTCGCCGGGTGGCATAACAGTACCCTCTTCTTGGGAGGTAAGCTTATTCTTCTCAAGCATTAGTTGAGCTCGGTCCCTTTGTATATGCTGGCTGCTTGTAACCCACCTAGGAAAGTCCTCAACGTCATAGAGCGACTATTTATCAACTTTTTTTGAGGGAGGGAGATGGATGGCATACGCAAAATCTGGTCCAGCTGGATCACGATTGCCAAGCCTACGGAGGAGGGCGATTTGGGAATTCAGAGGCTCGCGGACATGGTTGATGCATTCTCCAACAAAATGTGGTGGAGCCTTCGCACAAAAGACTCTCTGGAGCCGTTATATGCGGGCTAGGTACTTCCCCCGTACCCCCCTGGCGGAGGTGGGCGCCAACTCCGATGTATCTCACATCTAGAGACGTATGCTGCGAGGTCGGGACTTGGATAATCGCTTCATCGGGTTAGTGGTTGGGAATGGGCTATCGTCGGCGGTGGACGTTCAGTGTCTGGAGTATGGTCGATTGCGGTATAGGGGGCGGTCGAGGAGGCCCTATGGATCCGCAATTTGTGGTCGAGCGCTGGTTGGAATTACGACCTAATTCATGTTCATTTCAGCAACCGGGCGGCGGAGGCGGCAAGGCATTATGGTGCCAGGATCAATGAGGCGAGCAACGATGAACTGTCCTGGCTTCCTGATCCGGGGGAGGGGGTCTTCTCGACCACGGCATGGAGGGTGGTGTGGCCGACTCAGCCTACTGACGGGATGTTCAAGTCGATATGGCACATGAGTATTCCTTATAAATGGTCTATATTATTTTGGCGGCTCCTCCACTGGAAGCTTCCGATCGATGACGTGATGCTTCAACTGGGCTTCTCCCTTGCATCGCGGTGTACTTGCTGTGAGTTCCCAGGTGAAGAATCGATGTCCCATCTTTTCTTTGATGGGTCTTCTGCATCCGCTCTTTGGAATCATGATAGGCTGCATCATGGAGCCCCCTATCCCCGGAGTATGATCCAGCGGTATTCCGCTGGGGACGGGTACCCAGCGTAAGCTTTCAGTTGATGTTGTTGATGGAGGCGAGGGTCTGGGTCACATGGAAGAATAGAAACAAGTCTAGATATGAAGGCCGTGGCTTATCGTTTCTGCAGCGGATCAAGGAGGTAGAATGACAGATTCGAAAACGTTCAAACCATACTTTGACTTGACTCGTGCTTGCCGCGCAGTGATTCTTCGCCTTATCCTGTGCATCGCGTCTTCTCTTCTTCTGTCTTGTTTCGTATACGTTTTGCTTTGGGTATACCGTTTGGTTTTTCTTTCGGGACCTCTTTTGGGTTTTTTGGTCCTCGTTGGGGTATTTTATTTTAGCCCCAGGAGGCATGCAGACATCCTTGGGATAGTCCTGCAGTTGGTTTTGCTGCCTTTGTCATTAATATATTCCTCCTTTGATTAATATATATATATATATATATATATATATATATATATATATATATATATATTTTGTGTTTATTGATCGAATAATAATTGGTAAAATACCGCTACCGAATACCAATTTAATCGAAACAAAAAAAATCGATTTTGAGTGGTACGATATTGGTATTGAATTTTTAAATGTCAATTTTAAAAATATTAAATTTTTTGACCAAATACAGACCGATAATATGATGCTTACCCCTATGTTAAACGGTTCCAGTTCCAACTATTTTTCTGTCACTCTATCTTCTCTTAAAATTCGTTCTTGTTTCTTTTTCAATTTGGTCCCCATATTTTCTCGCTAATATATTTGTTATTTTTGTGTGATAATTTAAATTATTGAAAATCTAGATGAGAAAGGCTGTGAAGAATGAAAAAGCACAGTCCAATTTACATACGACGGTGAGAAACACAATATAATAATATAAAGTTATATTATACCATATAATGTATTATAATAATATAAAGTTATAATATACAAATATTGTATGAAGTTATATTATACATATAATGTATAAATTTATATTATACGGTAAAGTATTATAATTTACATGAGTAGGTGCATACGACTTAGAGAGGGTGACCCAGAAGAAGATTGAACTGGAGAATTTGGAAAGAAGATAGAAACTGAGAATTTGGAGAGGCTGAAATGAATAAGTTTTTGTAAGAAGAAGAGACATAGGATTTTGAGAGAGAAAGTGAGAACCTATTTTTTGTGTCCTTAACAAAATAAAACAGACATGCATATATAGGAGCCATGTCACAAACCAACATATCAATGACCCTTCAATAGGATTTAATAAGGTTTTGACTTCGATCCTTATGTATTTTGCAGTCTGCCTGAGTGTGCTAGGGCGCTTGGGACGAGAATGATGCACAACACCAGCAGCAGCTGTAGGGTACTGAGGCTCAAGGCGGATAGCATGGTTAAGGGCCGCCCGCACCGTTTGATACTCTGGAACGACCACATGTGCGGTGACGGAAGGCTGCAAACCCACTTTGAAGTTGAGGACATGCAACTCGCTTCAACTCGTCAATGTAGTGCTTCGAAGTGGTCTTCCAATTCTACTAGCCAATCGAGTGCAATAGAAGGATCTTCGGTTCCCTTGAACGAAGTATTGCACACATTCTTAAATCCTAAAATATCAGAGGAGACGTACTTCATAGGTGCAGGCTGTGGCTCGTCAGGGTCATCTTTGCTGCATTGGTTCATCAGAATAATTTTTATTGACCGCGATTGTCTGGACGATTTGTTGCAAGGTTTCAAGTTGCTTTTGCTGCACCTTGAATTGTGCCACGAACCTGTTCTCGAACTGTATCTATCGAGCATCGGCCCTTTGTTGTTGTGCTTCGATCATGCACAATATCCGCTCCATTGGGCTAACGGATGGTTCGGCCATCGAGCTACTAGAGCTACTCGAAGTGCTCGAACCATTCGCGGTCGCAGCTTCCGCGACTTCTGAATTAAGAAAAAAATTCACATTAGCCTCAAAAAATATTACAGACTCATTGTATGGAATAACTCATCACATCGACACAAGGTCAAAGGTTTCGATACTCAAGATAGAAAGCCAATGTCACGCCCCAGTTCCAAATATGGAACTGAGCCACGTGGCAAGGCCAGCGAGTACCACTCCCAATGATTTACCCAATTTAATGGAACCATAAGAGTAACACTTAAGCTGTAATGTGCAGTAATATAGAGTAATGCCCAGACGATCATAAGTACTAATCTCATCCACAAAATAAGATTCAAGGAACACATAGTGAAAAATATGAAATAAACCACAATGTGCTGAAATAACATAGTCATAAAACAACCACTGAACGAAGAGTCTTGTGGAAACAATCCTGCTGATACAATATTGAATGAAAATGAAATACAAGAAGATAACTAGATCTGATGACATGCAGATAATGAAGCCAGAAATAAAGAAAGAGCTCTACCAATCGGCTACTCTGTTGGATCGATCTCGTTGTCAACTGCAAGTCCTGCTCCTAGCTCAACTCCGGATCCGTAGACCTCAGGATAATCGTCTAAATCTGGAGAGAAAACCAAGTCCTCAGAGTGACGCAACAAGGTATATAATATACATGCCAAAAGTACGACAATAAAGGGTGATATGATAAAAATAAAGTAAGACAGAAATAAAGTGGGTGAACTACCGTAACCAACTAGTATAAAATATAATTTAAGAAACATCAATCGAACACGCGGTCTGTCACGGTGTAATCCGGAGTTCTACGAAACTCCGGTAACTATAAAAATTCGCAGTTCCGATAAGAAACTATGGTAACTATAAAATATCCGCATCTCTGATAATGAGGCAGCGGTAACTCTGTGGAAAAGTAGCCCAAGCGCATAGTGTAAGTTTCTTCCCGCCCATATGACTTCACAAATCGTATCTACGAGTCGCTCGGTCAGACCTCTATCTAGTACAATGAGTCATAACAAGAATAGTAACAGTGCACGCATATCAATGTCATCGTCTTAGAATCAACTCGAATCTCCGTACAACAAGATGTAAACAAGTACGAAAATTCGTCAATAATGTAGTGTCCTATGAATATGTCCTAGGGTCAGAGTGTAACCCGCAACGAACCGTCACGGTATCACAAATGTGAAGGTTCGATACCCGATGACGCTAACGGCCATCGGCACCCGAATGTGATTCGGACGTGAAGTACCGAACGCGGCCCTAGGTATTGCAACTATATACTCATAAATAAATATTTAAAAATTTTAAATAATGTAACTAAAGTACAAGAATGGTAGGTACACTTGCATGGCTCCGGGCACTGAAGATGAAAATCGGGTCCAGTGTCCAAGTTCGATGAGTCCAAAGTGTAAATAGGACCTAGAGAATAATTTAGGAGTTAATTACTTATTTGCTACAAGGCTACTTATAACAATACACAAGTTTATTATAAAAAGTTATTATGACTGCTCCCTACCATGTTGTAGTAGGTCCTAGTCATTTGAGGTTGGCTAAGTATTAAGATTGATAGCCACAAAAGTATACTAAGTTGATGATACCATATATATTGATGGCAAAAAGGCAACTAAGAAAACCCCCATAAAATCACCCAAGCATAGACTTGAACCCAAAATCACTCCTGGACACATCCACCTACCCAACAAAGAGGCTGATGCTCCCTAGTGTTGGAATATGGGTTTTAGTTAATTTGGGTATTAGCAACCTATAGTTAAAGTACCAACGCAGAAGAAAGAAATAAATAAATAAATAATAAATCCCCTCAGCTGACAAACCCAGAATCGAACCTGGGACTTCACCTATAAATGCCCACGCACTCAACCAAGTGGGCTATTGCGCTTTGGCGAATAAGTATGGGCAACACTCATTCTATAGGTAATCTGATGTTTGGAAATTGTTACAACCTAAGAATAGTAAAAAAAAATATACTCCCTCGCAACTGTTCCAGGGATCGAACTGGAGACATTTTGTGTACAAGATTAAGGTGATAACCAGTACACCACAGCAACTCGTTTGCCCAATGACCCACATAATAACAAAGTTGTTACACACACACACACACACGAATACTACACGAATACATGATTTAAAAAAGGAAGGAATGAATAACCTCTTCACATAACAACACGTGCTAAAACCCTTATATCCCTTTGCATGTGCAGGGACCATTAGAAAATATAAAGTATTCATATAAAAGTTGCTTGGACCTACAACTTACTCGTACACTAGAGTTTTGGTTAGCCTTATTATTCTAATATTTTTTTATTTCCACAACATGAAACAACTATAGGCATCCCCTAGCCATGGCATCATGTTAGCAGATCAACTCAAGGGCCACCAATATGTGGAGCATGGTTGGTTAAACTAACAGCAGTCTTAGGAAGAGGTTGCGGCTAGCTATTCTCGACCAAGCCAGGTTTCAAGGAAGACTAAGAATTTTTTTAATACCAAGAACTTCAATTAGAACTATGTTGCCAAACCATCCTATAAAGATAACCTATTTGTATACACTGTTAGCATGGATATTCTACTTTTCTATATAGCAGTATGTTTGATAGGAGTTTAGATATTAGAAACGCTAGAACTAAAATTACCATCCTAACAGTCTCTACACAAAATTTTGAAACTGTTGCAAGAATAGAGGAGAGGTGTACCAACGTGAGGGGTATCCGAAAGCTTGCGCTACGCGGTGGTCGACTGCTGGAGGTCTGCTAGTTGCGCTCCGGCAGGGATCAAGTCAGAGGACTTTACGACAGATAACAGGGAGGAAAGACTGCTCTGGAGGTGAAGGTGCTCGTCGGTCGGCCACGCCGTATCGACGATGACGTTATGCGGGAGAGGAGGAAGGAAGAAGGATCCGGAGATGGGAGAAATATTTGTGGGGGCTAACATTGTGGCGGCTAGGTTTGAGTTGGAGAGGAGAAAGAGAAGGGAATGGAGTTTATATATGGAGGGGGAGTTAGGGTTGTTTGTGAGCTGTTAGCCCATGTGGCTTCACAGCAACATGCATGGCTGGGTGGGCTTATAAGGAATTGATTTGCTTTAAAACTGTTGGGTATCTAAAAGTGGGCCAAGAAAAAGTTAACGGAAATTGCTAATCACAGATGGTTATTGTCATAAGTGAGCTAAGGCCAAAAAAAGAGAGTATAATTTCTATTGCCAATATAATCATCAATTAATGCTAAAATTTCCTAGACCTTATAAATATGAAGGAATTTTACCAACTAACTTAATTAGATTTGCCTAAACTATTTCTATATAATATTTATAAATTATCACAAATAGTAAATACTAATAAGGTATCATTTGACAATAATAACATGGCATTATATAATAAATCCCAAAAATCCATGTGCGTAATATATGTGTAAAGTAAATATTAAATAATAAATTAAAGATAGTATATGAATGCATTAAGCTCAATTTAAATAACATTGTACTAAACAAAAGTAGGGGGCTCATAGCCAAAGGATGTAAAGCCGTTCTCTGATACCATTATGTCACGTCTCGATTCCGTAGAATCGATAGTCATCCCGTGGACGTGATGTCGTACGAGCCTAAGTTGCACTCGCACAAGACAATGTCATAAGGTTATCTAAAACACAACAACAAAGAGAGTACGTAGAGAAATTGAACAACACATTTGAAACAAAAGAAAACTTTACTTCATTGATATGAACATCATTTACAAGACTCTATTACAATAGACGCGGCGCGGGCTTACAAAAAGACTCAAACTGAATGCTAATGAGATAGTCGTTCCATACATTACATCCCCCTTACACAACCAAAAACATTCAAAACACCTGCTACTAGGGAGAGCTGAGTCATCTTCGTTGGACTAATGCGGGGGTCTTCAAAAGGATTGATTCAAGCATTTGGCACACGAGCAAGGCTTCCCAAAATGCAGGAGTGTCACCTTCAGCTATTAGTCTCGCCCCTCTAGATTCGCAGAACCTATGGAGAGCGAGGATCAGTATATTGCCATGTACTGATGAGTGACTAATTAAATACCATGGTCTTAGTTAGTTCAAGAAGTTATGTTGAAGTATGTTATTTTTTAGTGGTCTTTCTAGCATCCTAGTGAATTTCATGTAAGCAATTAATAAGGCGTAAACAATGTAAACTATGATAGAACTTACCCACGGCAGAGCGTACCGTTGCAGCATAAAAGTTACCATGTTCGTTCCTGTTCAATATATATTATTCACTAAGACAATGTATATTTATGTGAAGATCACTGGCATGACAAGTCATCATGGACTATAGCCTTGGTTAGACGATGACCCTTTCAGCTCGGTTGCGAGCCCGCTGAATGTTTTCGAATAGCTCGTACTAGGATTCAATACAGTTATCCTATTTCCTCTAGGCCAAAATCAGTTCTGTGGTCCCCCAGGTTACCGTTCGAGGAAACTATATCTTGTGCACAAGTTGTCCAATGAGCGCTAGATTAAGCTAGTTATTCAGGCATAGACTACAACTTCATAAGAAACTTAACCATTTCAGTGTATTCCGCCTTATCTTTGCAACATTCATCGATTCAACCTAGCAAGTGTATGTGAGAAATCCTATAATAGTTCATTGATTCAATTTTATGGAAATAAGTATTTGTAAATTGTGTCAATTGCATTCTACATCTAATATTTCATTCCTTGGTGTCATCGATTGATTGAAGAACAAAAGGGTCAAGGGAGAGAAGGATCAAACCTCTCACCTTGATTGATTTAGGCGAGAAGAAGAAGGTCTGTTGTGCTAGACGGCGTTTGTGCGATCACCTGCAATCGTATAAGCAACGGATCATCACTATACCCTTATTCTGAGTTCGATATGAAATACAAAGTTCAAAGAACTCAAGAAATAAAATCCATCGAAAATATTTATGAAAATGCATTCATAAAATCAAAGCAAAAGAAGAAAGTGCGTCATGAAAACTAGAGCAGCAGGAGGTCTCTTCCAACTCAGTCGCTCAGTCCTTTCTAGGGGCGCAATCCGCTGAATATGGAACTTGATTCCGAAGAAGCCAATCCATAATGGAAAAAGAATCTTGATTCAATATGTCCCGATCAATCTATAACGACAGTATTCTTTAACCGCACTTCTCACGAAAGAGGAACGATGCCCGATGTTGGGACGAGACACTACATGAACAAGTTGTTTCTGATCCGACAAATGATGGGTCTACAATACAAAGATGGTACGTCTATTATGGATCAGTTGAGTTAGTTCCAGGGTATTATTTGATCAGCTATCCTCGATGGGAGTCAAGTTTGACGATGAGGTATAAGGACTATGGTTGTTGTGTACATTGTCATACTCGTAGAAAATCGTACGAGTGTCTATAATCGATTCTGCTTCAGAAGACGCGGTTAGTCTGGAGTTTTCCAAGAGTAGGGGTACTAAATGAAGAGATGCTAAGATGTTCCCAGGACATTTCATCCATATCCCATACAGAGGCACTTGTTTCAGAGAGTCGCAGAAGAAGTAAAAGCAGGGGTTCGGGCGGTGGCAGAGACAAGTGCAGAGGAAAGTCCAATGGCCGGTATGAGGACTCAAAATGCTATATTATGGCAAGGAGGGCCACATCAAGTGATATATTGTTTGGAAGCGAGAGAATAATGGCAAAAAGGGGAAGCAAAGTAAGAACAATACAACAGCTGCCTTATCATATAGAGGTGATGTGATTATTGTGGGTGATGAGGTAGTCATAAATCTCGCTTACGATGAAAATTCTTGGCTGGTAGACTTTGGGGCTTCAGTGCACATATCTCACAACTGGGTACTATTTGTCGCTTACACAACATGAGACTATGGAGTGTTAAAGATGGATAATGGAGATGTGTCAAAGGCTTTTGCTACTAGAGATGTGCATTTGAGAACGAAGACATGTGCAATTCTTGTTCTAGATGATGTTCGTCATGTCCCTGATATCCATTTTAACCAGGTGTCGGTTGAAAGGTTAAATAAAGAGGGATTCTTCAATCTCTTCGGGAACGGTCCGTGGAAGCTTTCCAGGGGTTCTATGGTATTTATCGGAGGAAGTAAGAAGTTCGGTCTCTATAATATGAAAGGGAGGGCACAGGAGGTGAACGCAATCAGTGATGTGTCTATCGAGTTGTGGCATATGCGGCTCAGCCATATCATCGAGAAGGGGATGAGCTAGTTGGTGAACAGAAAGTGATTCCGGGCCTCAAGTCTACAAAGTTGGAGATATGCACGTACTGTGTCACGACCCGCTCCAGAATAATCGGACACGAGTCGGACACGCCCAGCCTTCGTCGTTAGACACGATGAAGTTAGTTGTACCAATCTCTAGGAAAAACTACAAGTCCAGATAATAATGAATGTAAACCCAGCATCTAATATCGAATCCCAGAATCAAGCACAAGTCTAAAAGTTATTACATTTCTAGCAAATGAAAAGTAAACTGATGTCTCTAATATAAAGTCCAAATGAAACTAAAAGGAAGATACTAGGCCTCCTCAGCCTCTAAGTCCTGAGCAACATCAACTGGCTCATAGGTGCCTCCAGGCTCCTGCCCGTAATAAGTGTCACAGATAGCCTCCAACTCACCTGCAACATATCCTAGTCAGGAGCGGAGCTAAGTATATCCAAGAAATGAACATGAACATCATGGTACGAAAGTGAATACAGGAAAATATAAAGTACGAGAAATGAGAACATGACATGAAACCTGAACATGAATACTGAAAAGTAAATACAGGGAACATGAAATGAATTCTGAACATGAAATACACAATGAACCTGAAGTGTGCAATATATCGAAATACATCCAGAGTGTGATCGGCTTGGGTAGATTCAGGGAACATAAAATGGTACGGCTTCGGTCCCGCGTGCACGATGCGGGGCCTAAGCTATTCACATGAATAGTAACTCGGGTTTGATCACACATCTGTAGTATTTCCTCTCCCAGATGTAGGTAAACTCAAGGAACCATATACCAGACAATCTTGTGAAATATCGTGTCAACCAGAAGATACAAGAATGAATATACAAGACATGAAGAAATGATAAGTCCGAGGAATATACTTGCCTTGCTCAGGATGATCAAGAAAGGGTAGATAATCTGTAGGTTCACCTGTTTATTGATATAAGTTGGTTATGGTTAATTATATCATTGCTAACTTAGTGTTTCTTAGAACTTAATTAGTAGACTAACTAATTGAATATCAAAACTCTAATATATTCAGAGATAGTTCATCAAGTATTTAAAATTGACTTGCCTAATTAGCTCAACATTAACTAAATTCCAATATTAGAAACCTCCAGGTACCTCATACAAAATCTTTTAAATTAAAAAGAAATCCTAAAGCATAATGGAAAGAATAAACACATATACACAGAATCCAAAACCCGGCCTACTACTGACTTATTTAGATTCAGCCACCTAGTCCAAGCCCAGTCAAGAAGTTCACCAGTTCAATATATATACACAAAATCAACAGCTACGCCAAATCCAACTACTGCAAACAAGTTTTTGCATAGATTAGCTTTAACCCTACACCAACCTTCCATGAATCCTTGTATGACCAGGTTCAAATTTCCCCCTAAACCAGCAATGTCAACCAACAATACATACAAATTAGAATTACAAAGGAACAACCTATATACACCATTTGAACTTAACTGTCACCCTAAATTCAAAATATAAAGCAAAGCACTCTCTCTGCAGTAAAATAGAACATAACAGTTCGAATTGGCTGCAATATTGCCACTGCAGATCAAGGATGCCACTGGATGTGCAGACCCAGCCTATCCCTTCTCGCGGTTGCAATTCTCTATTGATTCAAACATCACCAGATTCTCACCGGCTCAGACACCCACTCTGCTGCAGACACATCCCAACTCCAGACACGAAATGACTACAACACGAATTGGTCATGAACACACGACCATACCCTGTCCCAAAACTCCATTAATTTCTACTATAAATTAAACGAGTGAAAACTTGGGAAGAGCAGAGTAATACTGTAGATGTTGTATCCAAGGGAACTGGAACACCTCTACGAAACGGACACAACCTTTCGTGTCCAATTTACCGACGTACTCCTGATTTGGCTATTTCCTCAAACAAGTAGCGGTCAACAACACGAGATTTCCCCCTCGAGTCTCCTATGTTTTCTCGAAATCAAGAAATGTAGAAACATGTCACTGCCACTTTTCTAGCTTGAGGGTAATTTGGTCATTTTTTAAATTTTGAAATTATTTTGGGAATTATTATTATTAATTATAATTATTAGAATTTTTAGTGATTTTTAGTGTAATTGTTTTGGTGCTATTCTAGACTTTGACTAGTGTTGACTTAGGAGACTGTCCTAGAGGCTAACCTAGGTCATGACTACTTGGTTAGGTTAGGAAACCCTAGCTTGACCTAAGTTATTGAAATCAAACCCATTAGAATTAATTTGAAAAATTAGGAATTTATTTGAATAGGAAATGGCTTGCGGTTTCACAAGTCATGACTTGTGATTTTAGCCTTAAAGGCCCAACCCAACACTAGTGCAACCTAACCCTAGCCCATTCCAACCCATGGCCGGTCACACTTAGGTCATTCCCCCTATTTAATCCCCTCCTAAAAATTAGGGCTAGCCTCCTTTAGAATTATTTGCTAGTTTGGAAAGAGGTGAGTCTCCATCTTCTTTAATCCATAGAAATTCTATTTCAATTCATTTTCCCCCCAAACCAATTGCAATAGGACCTAAATTTATTGTACTTGCTGTTGTTATTGAGTAATTTCAGGGAAAAAACAATTTGGGAGAGTTTTGGTGGTTTGGGGATCCTCTCATTTGGGGGCTTTTGTTACATTGCAAATCCCTAGGTAATTTTCTAATCTACTCCATGAAATTCTATTTTTATTGCATATCTAGGATGCCCTAGGCCTACCCTAGCTGTAGGTATAACAAACCCTAAGTTTTGTGTCCGATATGTCCGTATCGGACACGTATCAGTCCTTGTTATTGGATGTTTGATGAAATGCCCCAAAGGGCATTTCGATCAGTTTTCAGGAATGTAATTGAATGGGAATTAGGGTTTTAATGATTAGAATTAGTTACATGATTAGAATAGGTTGTTATGAGATTTTGGATTCGAATTGGGGATTAAAGCCATTCGGCTGATACCAGATTTCTGATACTGTTTTATTTCCATTTCCTAAACTCTAAATTCCAGTTTTAAGAATGTTCCTCACTGTTAAATGTCTCCACATGTTGTAATTTATGTTTAGCTAGGTATATTGCATTCGAATTTGGCTTTGGGTTAGAGAATGGGATTTGAACATTTTGTTGGGTTCAATGTAATAACTGATACATTGTTTTCCTTTCAAAATTCTGAACTGTTATCTCCAGATTAATTATGTTTGTCACTGACCAATGTTCCCATATATTGTTCATATTTTAGCTTAATATTGCAATTCAAATTGGGCTTTTGTTTAAGAATGAGATTTTGTCAAATGGGGTTGGATTTCGAATTTGCTGTTAACTGTTACATTGGTCCTTTCCTGTAAACTGAGACTTATTTTTCCTATCACTGCACTCATTTCCTAACCTGAGATTTTACTCTTCTTTAACTTTAATGAATGTTTAAATTCAATGTGAAAGCAATTTTCAGTTTTCCTAAACCTGAACTGAATTCCTATTTAACCTGAGATTACTTCTTTCTTAAACTGAATTGGATCAATGTTTGTTTCATTACCTTGACTGGAAATTGGGTTATTGAAACTGCCAATTGATTCCATTTCCTTTCCTCACTGATTCCAGGTTTACACACACTGCCACTGTTTCATTTCCCTGTTTCCTATTGATATGTGTATGCACTGTTTAACTGATTTCAGGATTCCCTCATGACACTCACACCCTAACACTCATTATACACTGCTTTAAAACACACCACAGGTTGCCATTCCCTGTTTTCCTATGAACACTGCCACTGTTTCTCTTTAAACATTGTTCACTAATTTTTTTCCTACACATATCACACACTAATTGATATCAAATGTTACACTGTTCACAGGTTCCAGCCTAACACACACATGTCATGTCTTCATTCACACACACACATGTATACCACATCCCCTTTCCTATTCTCTACATGTATATATATATATTTTTAGATATATAAATAGGCATCCTGTATAATATATAATGTATGGGTGATATGTATAGTTAGCCTATATGTGTATTTCTATATTAGATTATAATTATATCTATGTGTGTATTAAATATATATATTTTGACTTGTGTAGATGGATTTATGGTTTGGTTTATAGGCATGGAATAGCCTATGGCCCATGGGTGTGTCTGCTTGACTAGTGAGCCTAGATTGGACTTGTATAGCCTTGTTAGACCTAGAATAGACTAGTTAGACTAGTATAGACTTGTTTGACTTAGGTTTGACTAGATTGACCTAGTTTGACTTTTAGGGTTGACCAGAGTTGACTTTGGCCTAGATTGACCTAGAATCATGTAGAATGAATTAACTTGCATCTTATTATCATTGTAGACTCATAGTGACTTGTACTGTTCTATAGGAGACAGACACCATTCCTCGGACAGTATATTTCTCCAGATTCTCAGGATACATGCGAGTACATTCTCTGATCATTTCATATCATGCATTAGGAGTATATTTTTTGCTTTAGATTACTTTACATGATGCTGACACGTTGGAAACACGGATTAGTACTATATGGATCTTGTTGTGCGATGTTATCCCCTTACCGGATACATCGGGTATTCGTGTTCGTGTACTTTATCGTGAGCATCGTGTACTCCTTGTATTCGTGACATTCGTGTACAAATCGTGTGAAATCATGTATATTCATGTATTCACATGATCTTCGTGTACGACTATACTTTGTGTACAATAACATAACTTAACTAGATCCTTGTGTATTGATTGGGGGCGGGGGAGTAGAAGTGGTTATGTATTCAATCCAGTAGATTACTCGTGTACAACCTCTGTAGATTACTCGTGTACAATATTGTGCCATTTACATAACCATCTTGTGCTCTGAATCACCAGCACTGTTAGTTCTCTATATACTATAGCTATTTATTTATAGTCTCTCTCTCTTTTTATCATGTTATTCCTTCAGTATCTTGTATCTTACTCTCTAGCATGATTATATATCCTGACCTGCTATGATTTGTTGAGATGTACTGTGCTCGCTCCTGTCCTGACTAGACCTGTTAAAATTTTACAGATGAGGCTGAGGCGTTCTGCCCTACCTACTACGGTGCTACACTAGATGAGTGTTTGGATTTGGACCAGCAGCAGGATCCACTAGCAGTAGATGACACTCCCTTAGATTAGGATGTCTTTACTTTTCATGGAAGACTGTATATGGATTTGAGACTTTAGGATATGTACTTATTAGACACTTAGAATTCTGGTTGTATCTCTGTGGTTTATTCTGTTCTGGATATTATCTATCATTCTATCTATCTTCATCCTGTTCTACCTTAGTTGTGATTGAGATATATTCTATTATGTCACCCCCATTCGAGGAGTATAACTGTTTATTACCTTAAACTGTTAGATGTTGTAACCTAGGACAGCGTTCTACCGCCGACACTGCGGTGTAGGCTGGACGTACCCACGTCTCGTACCCATACTCTAGGGTGCGGGTCGTGACACGTTTTTAGTGGTAGCCCATGTAGGTCTAGGTTAGAAATGTAGTGGTATTCGAACTAGAATATTGCTGCAGCCTGCAGTAGGAATTAGTATATTTTTTGAAGGTACTCAATCACACTAGGAAAACTCCTTATCAGATTCGTATATCTACTTTGCAGCTTATTGTCTTCCTTAGAATTTTAAACAGTCCTCCTTTGATATTTCGATTCATTCTCAGTAATTATTTCTTGTTTGATCTATGTCTCCAGGATGGTTGAGACGAGATCGTATCGCCCTGGACTGGAAGATGCTGGAGAGGGGTCTAGCACCTCTCGACCTCAGCAGCAGCCAGCTCCCGGTGCCACAGGGCCAGTGCAGCCCTCCGGAGTCGGTGTTTCTGCCACTTTTGGAGGAGCATCTCCACCAGTCAGGAGGCCGAGCGTTGTGATTCCTGAGATCCTTTCACCGCAGCCACCTCCGCCTGCGGGGATGGTAGATGCTGCACATATCTTCTCCTTCATGGAGAGGATTCTGGAGTCCTACCCAGCAGCAGACGAGGCAAACTACAGATTTTCGTCAGGGGATCGATGAGGCACACCAGCTGGTTCGCACTACAGTTGAGATGATCACAGCTCAGGGGACCCAGCAGCAGCCCCGTCGGAGGGAGAAGGATATACAGGACTTCCAGAAGATGCACCCTCGGGAGTTCTTCGGCACAAGGGCATCCACTATGCCGAAGACTGGATAGAGCATATCGAGGAGATATTCAGGCTGGCGGAGATACCAACTCGACTCCAGATCGAGGCGACGGGTAGTCAGATGCAGGACTTAGCCCGTGCGTGGTATCAGACAGATCCCAGGGTCGGAGTTGAAGTCCAGACTTGGGCCCAGTTCAAGGAGCTGTTTAAGGAGCAGTTCTTTCCTGATGTGGCCTTGGGAGGTATCGAGGCACAGTTCGAGGGTCTGGTTCAGGGGAACCAGACGGTAGCTGAGTATGCTGCGAGTTTTGTAGACTAGCCCGTTTCATAGATGACTTGACCGAGAAGACGAAGGCGAGAAGTTTCGCCGAGGCTTGATTAGAGAGGTTCGGTCGCTGACTAAGAGCAACCAGAATGCTACATTTGCTGAGATATTTTTTGGGACTATGGCGGCGGAAGACGACTTAGGGCTGAAGCAGAAGAGGGGTCGCAACTTCCAGGGTGGTAGCAGCAGTCAGGGGCAGGCCAAGAGGCCTCACTTCCAGCATCAGCAGCCACAGAGGCCAGTTCAGCAGTATCAGCATCAGGGCGTGTACCTTTTCAGCAGGTGCAGCACCAGCAGCAGAGAGGGCAGCAGGCACCCAGACAGCAGGCTATCAGTTGTACTTTCTGCCAGAAGCCTGGGCATAAGTGGGAGGAGTACAGGAAGAGACTTGGCAGATGCTTGATGTGTGGATCAGCGGATCACCAGACGCGAGAGTGTCCAGTTACGTTGATACGTCCTATACCAGGATAAGCTGGGGCAGCCAAGGCTCCAGCAGGCCAGCAGAGGGGGCCACTGCAGACCCAGCAGCAGAGGTTCCAGCAGCACCAGCAGCAGACACGAGGTGGACAGCAGGGACGAGCATTCGCCATGGCGGCTGAGGATGCCGAGGCCGTAGGAGCTGATAGCAGGTTTGGTTCTTCTCGACACCCTTCCAACATTTGTACTCTTTGATTCCGAGGCTTCCTACAGCTTTGTTTCAGTATCGTATGCTATTAGACACAGTCTAGTTTCTGAACCATTGCCTAGGACCTGCAAGATCACGACCGGGGTGGGGTCATCCTCGTGAGTGATGTTTGCAGAGGGCGGAGCATCATATTGGGAGGCCAAGAGTTGGGAGTGAGTTTACTCGTCATGCCACTACCGAACTACGATATTATATTAGGTATGAACTGGCTAAATAGACACCACCCCGTATTGATTGTCGAAGGGGTAGAGTTTTATTTGGGGCGCCAGGAGAGCCAGAGTTTGAGTACACCCGGCGGCAGACAGAGCAGAACAGTGGAGTCTTCTGTGGAGCTTCAGTTGAGGAGCAGGTGGCTCCGCATCCCTTGATCGCAGAGTTTATGGACCTATTTCCAGAGGAGTTTCCAAGGCTTCTACCGGACAGGGATGTAGAGTTCTCGATAGACTTGGTTCCCGGTACGAAATCGATTGTTCAGCATGTCTATCGAGTGAACAACAGTAAATTGGTGGAGCTGAAGAAGCAGGTGGATGAGCTACAGGACAAGGGCTTCATTCGATCGAGTTCTTTACCTTGGGGTGCACCAGTACTTTTCATACCCAAGAAGGATGGGTCGGTACGGATGTGTATCGACTACAGGGCACTTAACAACCTGACAATCAAGAACAGATACCCCTGCCGCGGATCCATGATCTCTTTGATCAGTTGAGCGGATCTTGGGTTTTCTCCAAGATTGATTTGAGGTCAGGTTATCACCAGGTGAAGGTGAAGAGGGAGGATATTCCCAAGACCGCTTTCAGGACGCGGTACGGGCAGTTTGAGTTTTTGGTTATGCCGTTTGGGATGACCAATGCACCAGCAGCGTTTATGAACCTTATGAACAAGGTGTTCCACCAGTACTTGGACAAATTCGTGGTGGTATTCATTGATGATATCCTGGTATATTCGAAGACAGAGGAGCACGAGGAGCACTTGAGAGTGGTGCTGGAGACACTCAGGAGGGAGAGGCTGTATGGCAAGCTCTCGAAGTGCGAGTTCTTCCTAGACATGGTAGACTTCTTGGGTCATGTGGTGACTGGAGATGGTATCTCAGAGGACCCGAAGAAGATCACAGCAGTTGAGGCTTGGGCAGCGCCGTCTTCACTGCAGAGATCAGAAGTTTCCTGGGGCTGGCATATATTAGGAGATTTGTGTAGGATTTCTCCCGGGTTGTAGAGCCGTTGACTCGGTTGACCCGGAAGGATACTGAGTTTGTTTGGTCAGAGGAGTGTCAGGCAGCTTTTAATGAGTTGAAGAAGCGGCTTACGACAGCTCCGATTCTGACATTGCCTTCAGGATCGGGTGGATTCACTATTTATAGTGATGCTTCAGGGAAGGGTGCTGGGTTGTGTCTTGCGGCAGCATGGGAAGGTGATTGCCTATGCTTCCAGGCAATTATGTCCCTATGAGAAGAACTACCCTACCCATGACCAGGAGCTGGCAGCGGTGATTTTTGCTCTGAAGTTGTGGAAGCACTATCTGTATGGCGAGAGGGTAGAGATTTTCACAGATCATAAGAGCTTGAAGTATGTGTTTGCACAGAAAGAGCTCAACATGAGGCAGCGCAGATGGCTAGAGTTGATGAAGGACTTTGACATCTCACTTCAGTATCACCCAGGAAAGGCCAACGTGGTTGTCGATGCCTTGAGTAGGTATCCGACAGCCATGTGTTTGACTATGGATCGCACTTACTTGCAGACTGGGAGAGCCTTGGGATTGAGGTGATTGTGCTCGGAGTGCAGATGCAGTTATGGGGCCTTCAGATATAGTAGAACTTGGTGGAGAGGATCAAGGCGACGCAGTTTGAGGATGTGGCTCTGCGGTGTATCCGAGAGCAGGTTCGTACAGGATTGGTGGATGGCAAGTTTTCACTTGCAGATGGTGCCTTGAGGCATGGTTCTAGGTTATGTGTGCCTAACGGGGAGCTCAGAGAGCAGATCATGCAGGAGGCTCACAGATTGCAGTACTCTATATATCCTGGTGCCAACAAGATGTACAAGGATCTGCGAGAGCAAGTCTGGTGGTACAGGATAAAGCGGGAGGTAGCTCACTTCGTAGCTAGATGCTTGGTCTGTCAGCAGGTCAAGGCAGAGAGACAGAGGCCTGGAGGATTATTGCAGCCGTTGCCCATTCCAGAGTGGAAGTGGGAACATATCCATGGATTTTGTATCTGGGTTGCCGCGAACACCAGGAGGGAAAGACGCGATTTGGGTCATCGTTGACAGGTTGACCAAATCGGCCCACTTCTTACCATTCAAGGTAGGTACGTCTACACAGAGGCTTGCAGAGTTGTATATGAGGCAGATAGTCAGGATTCACGGAGTTCCCGTCAACATTATTCAGATCGGGATAGTCGCTTTACTTTTATTTCTGGAGGAGTCTGCAGACTAGTTTGGGCACTCAGCTTAAGTTTAGTACTGCATACCACCCCCAGAAGGACTGACAGTCAGAGAGGACTATTCAGACGCTTGAGGACATGCTGCGGACGTGCGTCCTGGATTTTGGAGGTTCCTGGGAGGATCATCTACATTTGGTGGAGTTTGCTTACAACAACAGTTATCAGGCCAGCATTGAGATGTCACCGTTTGAGGCTCTGTACAGGCGTAGGTGTCGTACACCCTTATCTTGGGATGATGTTGGAGAGCGAGCTTTACTGGGACCAGAGATAGTTGTTGACGTAGCCGAGAAGGTGAAGCTCATCAGGGACAAACTTCGCGTGGCGCAGGACAGACATCGGCACTGGGCCGATAGCCACTGGAGGCCGTTGGAGTTTGAGGTACAGATTTAGAGATAGGATTAGAAGTAGGTTGTATTTTGTTTTGTTTGATTGATCGTGTTTGATTTTTTAGTAACTTGAGACCTTGCTTGTGATTAGGTTGGAGACATGATTTTTCTGCGGATATCTTCGACTCGTGGTACGATATTTTGGTGGAGGTGGAAAGCTTAGCCCGCGCTTCATCGGCCCTTTCGTTATCAGCGGGAGAGTCGGTGACGTGGCATATAGGCTAGACTTGCCACCTGCACTAGTGGGAGTTCACAACGTATTCCACGTATCACAGTTGAGATAGTACGTGGCTGACCCTAGCCATGTGCGCGATCATTCGGAATTTGAGGTTGGACCTATTCTCAGTTATCCAGAGCAGCCTGTGGAGATTATGGATCGCCGGGAGAAGGTTCTGAGGAACCAGGTGATACCCTTGGTACGCGTCGCATGAAGGCATCATTCTCCAGGAGAGTCTACCTGGGAGCGGGAGGATGAGATGCGCGAGTGGTACCCCTATCTTTTTGGACCTTGAGGTATACTTTTCTATCCTTCTCAGCAGTTAGTTTCCCCTTTAATCTCGAGGACGAAATTATTTTAAGGGGGGTAGATTTGTCACTGCCACTTTTCTAGCTTGAGGGTAATTTGGTCATTTTTTAAATTTTGAAATTATTTTGGGAATTATTATTATTAATTATAATTATTAGAATTTTTAGTGATTTTTAGTGTAATTATTTTGGTGCTATTCTAGACTTTGACTAGTGTTGACTTAGGAGACTGTCCTAGACGCTAACCTAGGTCATGACTACTTGGTTAGGTTAGGAAACCCTAGCTTGACCTAAGTTATTGAAATCAAACCCATTAGAATTAATTGGGGAAATTATATTTGAATAGGAAATGGCTTGTGGTTTCACAAGTCATGACTTGTGATTTTAGCCTTAAAGGCCCAACCCAACACTAGTGCAACCTAACCCTAGCCCATTCCAGCCCATGGCCGGCCACATTTAGGTCATTCCCACCTATTTAATCCCCTCCTAGAAATTAGGGCTAGCCTTCTTTAGAATTATTTGCTAGTTTGGAAAGAGGTGAGTCTCCATCTTCTTTAATCTATAAAAATTCCATTTCAATTCATTTTTCCCCTAAACCAATTGCAATAGGACCTAAATTTATTGTACTTGCTGTTGTTATTGAGTAATTTCAGGGAAGAAACAATTTGGGAGAGTTTTGGTGGTTTGGGGATCCTCTCATTTGGGGGCTTTTGTTACATTACAAATCCCTAGGTAATTTTCTAATCTACTCCATAAAATTCTATTTTTATTGCATATCTAGGATGCCCTAGGCCTACCCTAGCTGTAGGTATAGCAAACACTAAGTTTCGTGTCCGATACGTGTCCGTATCGGACACGTATCAGTCCTTGTTATTGGGTGTTTGATGAAATGCCCCAAAGGGCATTTCGATCAGTTTTCAGGAATGTAATTGAATGGGAATTAGGGTTTTAATCTCGTTTATATGTTTTTAGTGTACTGAACATGTTTTGGTGCCGTGTTGAGTCGCCACAGACACACGGACACGCGGTTGCACGCGCGCACGGCAGGTTTGATCCTGCTGCTCGGGTGCGATTATGCTGTGCACACGACACTTCGACACATGATACTTGACACATGTGTTGTATTCGTGACTGACACGAGATTCCTAGAGTGATACGACCTATCGTGTCGTGTCGGACACGGATTCGTGCGTGCATATTGCGTGCACTGTGCGTATGCAGTATATATTTTGTTCACTGTTTATTTTTAGTTAATTAATGATTTAATACATGTTCTAAATTGCTAATTAGATCCTAATTATAATGTATAATCTATATTAGAATTAGTTACATGATTAGAATAGGTTGTTATGAGATTTTGGATTCGAATTGGGGATTAAAGCCATTCGGCTGATACCAGATTTCTGATACTGTTTTATTTTCATTTCCTAAACTCTAAATTCCAGTTTTGAATGTTCCTCACTGTTAAATGTCTCCACATGTTGTAATTTATGTTTAGCTAGGTATATTGCATTCGAATTTGGCTTTGGGTTAGAGAATATGATTTGGACATTTTGTTGGGTTCAATGTAATAACTGATACATTGTTTTCCTTTCAAAATTCTGAACTGTTATCCCCAGTTTAATTATGTTTGTCACTGACCAATGTTTCCACATATTGTTGTTCATATTTTAGCTTAATATTGCAATTCAAATTGGGCTTTTGTTTAAGAATGAGATTTTGCCAAATGGGGTTGGATTTCGAATTTGCTGTTAACTGTTACATTGGTCCTTTCCCTGTAAACTGAGACTTATTTTTCCTATCACTGCACTCATTTCCTAACCTGAGATTTTACTCTTTTTTAACTTTAATGAATGTTTGAATTCAATGTGAAAGCAATTTTCAGTTTTCCTAAACCTGAACTGAATTCCTATTTAACCTGAGATTACTTCCTTCTTAAACTGAATTGGATCAATGTTTGTTTCATTACCTTGACTGGAAATTGGGTTATTGAAACTGCCAATTGATTCCATTTCCTTTCCTCACTGATTCCAGGTTTACACACACTGCCACTATTTTATTTCCCTGTTTTCTATTGATATGTGTATGCACTGTTTAACTGATTTCAGGATTCCCTCATGACACTCACACCCTAACACTCATTATACACTGCTTTAAAACACACACAGGTTGCCATTCCCTGTTTTCCTATGAACACTGCCACTGTTTCTCTTTAAACATTATTCACTAATTTTTTTCCCTACACATATCACACACTAATTGATATCAAATTACACTGTTCACAGGTTCCAGCCTAACACACACATGTCATGTCTTCATTCACACACACACACACATACCATGTACACCACATCCCCTTTCCTATTCTCTACATGTATGTATATATATTTTAGATATATAAATAGGTGTCCTGTATAATATATAATGTATGGGTGATATGTATATAGTTAGCCTATATGTGTATTTCTATATTAGATTATATAATTATATCTATGTGTGTATTAAATATATATATTTTGACTTGTGTAGATGGGTTTATGGTTTGGTTTATAGGCATGGAATAGCCTATGGCCCATGGGTGTGTCTGCTTGACTAGTGAGCCTAGATTGGACTTGTATAGCCTTGTTAGACCTAGAATAGACTAGTTAGACTAGTATAGACTTGTTTGACTTAGGTTTGACTAGATTGACCTAGTTTGACTTTTAGGGTTGACCAGAGTTGACCAAGAGTTGACTTTGGCCTAGATTGACCTAGAATCATGTAAAATGCATTAACTTGCATCTTATTATCATTGTAGACTCATAGTGACTTGTACTGTTCTATAGGAGACAGATACAACCCCTCGGACAGTATATATTCGCCAGATTCTCAGGATACAGGCGAGTACATTCTCTGATCATTTCATATCCTGCATTAGGAGTATATTTTGCTTTAGATTACTTTACATGATGCTGACACAGTGGAAATACGGATTAGTACTATATGGATCTTGTTGTGAGATGTTATCCCTTAGCCGATACATCGGGTATTCGTGTTCGTGTACTTTATCGTGAACATCGTGTACTCCTTGTATTCGTGACATTCGTGTACAAATCGTATAAAATCGTGTATATTCATGTATTCACATGATCTTCGTGTACGACTCTACTTCGTGTACAATAACATAACTTAACTAGATCCTTGTTTATTGATTGGGGCGGGGAGTAGAAGTGGTTATGTATTCAATCCAGTAGATTACTCATGTACAACCTCTGTAGATTACTCGTGTACAATATCGTGCCGTTTATATAACCATCTTGTGCTCTGAATCACTAGCACTGTTAGTTATCTATATACTGTAGCTATTTATTTACAGTCTCTCTCTCTTTTTATCATGTTATTCCTTCAGTATCTTGTATCTTACTCTCTAGCATGATATATATCATGACCTGCTATGATTTGTTGAGATGTACTGTGCTCGCTCCTGTCCTGACTGGACCTATTAAAATTTTACAGAGGACGTGGCTGAGGCGTTCTGCCCTACCTACTACGGTGCTACACTAGATGAGTGTTTGGATTTGGACCAGCAGCAGGATCCACTAGTAGATGACACTCCCTTAGATTAGGATGTCTTTACTTTTCATGGATGACTGTATATGGATTTGAGACTTTGGGATATGTACTTATTTAGACACTTAGAATTCTGGTTGTATCTCTGTGGTTTATTTTGTTCTGGATATTATCTATCATTCTATCTATTCTTCATCATGTTCTACCTTAGTTGTGATTGAGATATATTCTGTTATGTCACCCCCATTCGGGGAGTATAACTGTTTATTACCTTAAACTGTTAGATGTTGTGACCTAGGACAGCGTTCTACCGCCGACACTACGACGTAGGTTGGACGTACCCACGTCTCGTGCCCTTACTCTAGGGTGCGGGTCATGACAAAACACCCTAAGATTCCAAGGATCGACACAGTAATAACAAATTTAAATTGAAATCAAATCCAAGAGAACCGAGCTCCAAATTAAATCTCAGTTAAAATTGAAGATTCAAAGAATGACAAACAGAAATCTAACTTACTCACCTAGATCGAGTTTCGTCGATCGCACGCATTAACGATTTGAACACTTGGTTCGATCAGCTAGCTCTAAAAATTGGAGGAAAATCACAAATCCACATTCAATTAAGACAATTTAAATTAATTAGAACATCGAAATGGAGGATTGAGTCGAACTTACCACCATTTCTTCGATCAAGATGCAACACAGATGTTCTCGCTCGATCCGAACAATTTGGATCCAGTTCTACAGTAATTCATTACAATCAACAAAAAAGTAATCAGAATGAATTGAGGAACAATTCCTCATGATCGAGAATGAGTTTGTTGAGATGTCGACACTTACTGCAATCCCGATCGATGGGTGGAGATGACGAACAATTTTACCGAAAAATCGAAGAGCTGCCGCTGAGTGGACGTCGACGTCGTGTGGATCGAATGGTTCAGTCGTCGAGGAATGTTGCACGTGCCACCGCCATTATCGTCTTCGCCATCGCCTTCAAAATTACGGTTAGGAAGGAAAGAGGAATGGGAAGAATGGAGCTCTGCTCTTCGAAAGCTGTTAGAGAAAATGAGGAGACGTGGAGAGCGAGCAGTATATAAAGGAGGTTGAACCGCTTGTGGCTCACGCCACTTATGGCGCCAAATTAAAAAAGAAGCAGGTGGAACAAGGAGGTTGTTAGAATTAGTTAAATTGAATTTTTGAATTTGTTCCTTTTAATTCTTAGAATTAAGAGGAGCTATAGGAACACTAGGCTGAAAGAAAATTTGGTCTTGAGCCCTAGTGTAGGCTTGACCTGCATGGGATTAAGAAAAGGCCAAATGAATATGCTAGTCTCCCACTAGTCCATTGGGCCTGAAGAACCCAACCCAAAAAGGAAATGTATATGGAATTAAATTGAAGTAGAAAAAGACTTAGGAAAATAAACAAGAGAAAAATAAAATAAAAATTAATGGGCAAAATTATTATTTAAAAGAAAATGAGAAGTGGGGTTACAGATCTCTCCCCTTAAAAAATTTTGTCCCTGAAATTCGAAAGCAACCAATTAATACCCAAAACAAAATCACAATAAAAATTTAAGTACAAGCTATCTTATTGAATTTAAAATTTTCAATATCAAAATACAATCAGACAAATAAATTGGGATAGCGATCCCGTATCTCGTCCTCACGCTCCCATGTAGACTATTCTGGAGACTGATATTTCCACATGACCCGGACAAGCGATATGGTCTAGTTTCGCAGTCGTTTCTTCCTTCGATCAAGGATCTCCACCGGCTGCTCCTCATAGGTCAAGCTCGGACCCACCACTAACTCCGAGTAGTCCACCACATGGCTCGGATCCAGAATGTAGCATCAAAGTTGGGACACGTGAAAAATATCATGTACTCCCTCTAAACTAGCTGGAAGCGCTAGTCGATATGACCCCTCGCCAATCTGCGCCGTCACATCGAAGGGTCCAATGTACCTCGGACTGAGCTTTCCACCTCTGCCAAAACGAATGATGCCTTTAGTCTACGAGATCTTTAGGAATACTCTATCTCCAACTGTGAACTCTAGTGGCCGTCTGCTGCTGTCCGTCCAGTGCTTCTGCCGATCCTGTGCAACTCTGAGACGCTCCCTGATCAATTTGATCTTTTCAGCTGAGTCTACCACCATCTCTGGCCCAAGTAAAGTCCTCTCGCCAACGTCATCCCAAGATAAAGGTGTGAGACATCTCCACCCATACAGTGCCTCGAACGGTGTCATCTCGATGCTAGCCTGATAACTGTTGTTATAGGCAAACTCCAAAAGGTGCAAGTGATCCTCCACGAACTGCCGAAGTCGAGTGCGCAAACTTGTATATGTCCTCCAGTGTCTGAATGGTCCCTTCGGATTGCCCGTCCGTCTGTGGATGATAGGCGGTACTGAACGTCAACTGTGAACCCAAGCTCAGCTGTAGACTTCTCCAAAGTATGATATAAAGCGGCTATCCTGTCTAAAATGATGCTCACGGGCACTCCGTAGATTCGCACAATTTGCCGCATGTAGAGGTCTACAAGCTTCTCGGTCGACCCACCTTGAACGGAATAAAGTCAGCGGATTTCGTTAGTCTGTCCATGATAACCCAAATAGCATCATTGCCACCGGGCGTACGCGGTAAACCAGAGACAAAGTCCATGGTGATGTGTTCCTACTTCCATTCTGGAATAGGTAAAGGCTGGAGTAATCCGGCTGGTCTCTGGCGCTCCGCCTTGACTTGCTGGCACACAAGGCATCTGGAAACGAATCTGGCAACTTCTCGTTTCATCCCATACCACCAAACATACTCCCACAGGTCCTTATACATCTTGGTAGATCCAGAATGAATAGAATACTGCAACTGGTGGGCTTCCTGCATCACCTTCTTTCGCAAATTCTTGGGCATATACAACTAGTTTTCGTGCCTCATGGATCCATCGTCTGCAACAGCGAAGTCGTCGAGCAATCCTGCCTCTACCTAGCCTCTGAGACATCGGAGTCCCTTATCTAAAAACTGGGCCTCCTTGATCTTCTCTATCAGTCCTGACTGTATCTGCATGTGCATCAGCTGCCCTCCAACTCCCGAAGAATAATCTCGATCCATAGACTCTCAAGATCCTCTAGAAGATACCAATTCATAGTGAGAAACATATAAGCAAGATATCGACTGAGAGCATCTGCTACCACATTCGTCTTCCCAGGATGGTATTACAGATTGATGTCGAAATCCTTTATGAGTTCCAGCCATCTGTGCTACCTCATATTCAGCTCCTTCTGAGTGAAGACGTACTTCAGGCTTTTTGGTCCGTAAAGATATCCACTCTATCTCCATACAAATAGTGCTTCTAGAGTTTTAAGACAAAATGACTGCTGCAAGCTCCAAGTCATGTGGGATAATTTTTCTCATGAGACCTCAACTGTCTAGAAGCATAAGCAATGAATCTCTTGTTCTGCTCAAGCACACATCCCAATCCCTTTCCTGATGCATCGCTGTAGATGACGAATCCTCCAGATCCGGATGGCAAAGCTAAAACTGGTGCTGTAGTTAGTCTTCTTTTCAATTCTTTAAATGCTGACTGGCAGGCGTCACTCCAGATGAACTCCTCGTCCTTCTGCGTAAGCTTGGTCATCGGATCCGCTATCTTGGCGAAATACTTCACGAACTTCCTGTAGTAACCTGCTAGTCCCAAGAAACTACGAATCTCTGCTACTGACTTGGGAGGTGCCCATGCTTCTACAGCTTCAATCTTCTTGGGATCTACAGAAATCCCCTCTCAAGTCACCACATGCCCCAAGAACTCCACTCTATCCAAGAAGAACTCGTACTTCGAGAGCTTCCCGTACAGCTTCTCCTTTCGCAGAATCTCCAACACGATCCCCAGATGCTCCACATGCTTCCTCGATCTTCGAATAGATCAAGATGTCATCAATAAAGACTACGACAAAGTTGTCTAAATACTTGTGAAAAATTTATTCATCAAGTTCATAAACACTGTTGGGACATTGGTGAGTCCGAACAACATCACCAAGAATTCATACTGGCCGTAACGGGTATTGAAAGCTGTCTTCGGAATATCCTGCTCTCGAACCTTCATCTGATGATATCCCGACCGAAGGTCAATCTTGGAAAAGACCTTCGCCCCCTCAGCTGATCAAACAACTCATCTATCCGCGGCAACGAGTATTTATTCTTGATGGTGATGTTATTGAGTGCACGATAATCGATACACATCCTAACAGTCCCATCCTTCTTGGGCACGAAGAGTACCGGTGCTCTCCAGGGTAAAGCACTGGACCGAATAAAACCATACCTTCCAACTCATCAATCTGGGCCTTCAACTCTGCAGCTTCCTTCGGGTTGATCTTATAGCAATACTGGGACTTCGGCACTGATCCGGGCACTAGGTCGATGCTAAACTCCACATCTCGATCTGCGGCAATCCTGGCAACTCCTCGGGAAAGATGTCGAGAAACTCTACAATCAGCAGATGCGACAACTCCTGGTCTTCTGCAACTGCTCTAAAGTAGACTCTTTCTGGCCTCTCTGCGATCCGTCTTCTGACCTCGAATGCCAGAACTCCAGGCGGGTGTGGACACACAAAAAAGAAGAAAAAAACACTGTCTTTTCTTTTATTGGCATAAGGCACCACAAATCGAGTTCGCCTGAGAGATCCTGCACTGAGGATCCCCGAGTACAAAAAAGAATTCAATGGAATGGAACGATGGAGATCGAGCGGCAGTTGCTCCTTTACTCCATTGACACTCCGATTACAAAAGTGGGAGAAAACCTAAGAAAAATGCTAACTCTCGGCTTACTGGCAAAAAGTGCAGCAATTTGGCTCTTGAAAATGCTCTCTGTTCTGTGTTTTGAAGAGGGATGAGGCCCCCCTTTTATAGTCGTTCTTGAGCTGGGATGATTTATGCGCCCACATGAGGAAACACGCTAGTTTTTTTTGGATGCATAGTCCTGCTTTGGGCTCATAGGATGTAGGCGCATACAGGCTGCGAGATCGTGGGTTGGTCGTGGTGTTGACGTGGCCGCATGCTTCGATGCACGACTGCTCGTAGAGACTGACATGGTCGTGTGCTTCGGTGCACGTGTTGATCATGGCTTTGACTGAGTCAGGCTTGGGCGCATAGCCATGTCTCAGGCTATGCACCCTCCTTTCGGAGGAGCTAGTCTTGGGTGCATGAAGCTTCACTGACTGGACGCATGGAGCTACACTTGACTTGGGCGCATGGAGTTGTACTGACTGGGCGCATGAAGCTTCGTTGGCTGGGCACATGGAGCTCCATTGACTGGGCGCATGGGGCTTCACTGACTTGGGCGCATGGGGCTTCATTTGCTGAAAAATTTTCATGCTTCTACAAGACCCCCTTTAAAGTTTTTGATACTTGAACAAGTTCGAAATACTTTGAAAGAAGCATGGATCGTCTTTTCGTGATGCAATAGGCACATAGCACGGCTCTCTCTTTGGGCGCATAGTGTTTGGCCAGCCTGTTAGGGAGATACGACTGTTGAGATTTTCCTTAAAATCTGAACTGATAGATTCTTCGGAACAGAATTTGAAGCGGTCCATTCTTTATACATCATCCACGTCAGCAAGGGACAGTCGCATAGTATGCAGAGAGCTGATCCTTCACGTGGGCGCATAGGCTGTAGTAGGCGCATACAACACAATGGATGCATACAGCAGGTGGGCGCATAGTATAGCCGTGTCTATAAATAGACCCTTAGAGGAGAGAGAAAGTTCATTATTCCTTTCTCTTTGAATTTTTTAGAAAAACTCTTCGTCTTCTTTCTTTGAGAATCATGTTTCCCAAGGTCGCCAAGAGATCCGCGAAGGGCAAGGGAGCTGCGCCGAGTGACTCTCCTCCTGCGGCAGCGTCTTCGGAAGTCCAGGACCCGATTCTGGGTGAGGGCATGCTTCAAAAAACAAAGTCTCGAGCGTTAATTTGCGTCGTTCGAACTTTTTTCTGCCCGAGTGCTTGCACCTAAGGCAACATACTTCTGTGAGTATCACTATGCGCCCACAGAAGTCATGCACCAACACTGTGGTGTGCTATGCGCCCAAGTGCTGCCACGTTATGCGCCCTCTAAGCAGTGGCTGTTATGCGCCCACGCACTGTTCATGTGTTATGCGCCCGTATGTCTTATTTTGGGCGCATATCCCTTTGGGCGCATAGAAGTCTTCAGGACTTAGCTTTTTCTGTAGTTTCCTGAGTCTGACTTTCTTTCTGCCCCTTTTCATATTCTGTAGGGAACTGGCTAGCAAATTTCTCCAGGGTCGGTATCGGCGATTCTGGGCATCGTGAAGATGCAACACTTGACACCAACATCAGAGAGCTCAGGACTCTTCGTATTTTGGAAGGTTTTCCTCATATGGTAGGAAGAACCTTTATACATCGAAGAGTCGGACGATAGTTGAGCGTTACCGTGAAAGTTCTGCTTTCACGTTTCTTCAAGTAGCCAAAAGCAACATTAGAGATATTATTTTGAAAGTATGGTCTATTGAAGAAATGGGCCCACGACGTCCGCAATATGGAGGAGAGGAGATCACCATTTGCAGATGTTTTAGCATGCTATATTTGCCCTCCTCCGTGTAGCTTCTTGAAGGTTAAACAGCCTTGTTTGCTTGCTCAACATTAAAACATGACCTCCTTCGACGAAAGCGTGGTGCTGCCAAGCTGACCAAGCTATGTGTTGCTGATGATTAGCGGATTCTCCCTTCTTTTGGACATCAATGTAATCTTTTACTTCTTATCCAGATGAAGGAATGAAGAACCTTTTGTTTTGCTCATGAGATGTAGTCCTGTGAATGTAACTAATTTTGAATAGACAGAGTATATTCGCTCCATTCTCTGCTTGTGGTATCTATGGTGCTTTGTATTAGAGAGCCGAAATACCGCATTTGTGTAAAGGGTACCCCGCTGGGGGATCCCCTCTCTCTTTTTTTGTTTGGACCTATTGCCCTTTTGTGCATCCGGAAATGCGAGCAAATAGATTGGAATGATACTTTCGTGGACCTATTACCCTTTGGCACGCCAGCGATGCGGGTAATAGATTTGAAACAAAACCTAATAGAGGTAACAAGGTCGTGATAGGTTTTATGATCTTGGCATTGTGTCTTTCATCTCGGGTTGGGTACATGCGTCAAGTTGGAAGACTATCGATATCAGAGGTAATATGGACGTGACACGTGATAATC
Organism: Iris pallida; assembly: GCA_029216955.1. NCBI lineage: Eukaryota > Viridiplantae > Streptophyta > Magnoliopsida > Asparagales > Iridaceae > Iris > Iris pallida. The sequence continues at coordinate 75,750 of JANAVB010038036.1, forward strand.
AAGTGTGGTTTTTGGTGGAATGGATTTTCTTGTCAAGTTTGGCTTCTTGTCAGGTATTACTCCCTGAAGCGGAGGAAACTTTCCAAGCTTCTTCTCCAACGACCTCCACCGAAGACGAGGAGATGGCTCAAAAAGTTGTCAGAGCTCTCTACTTGGTGCTGAAGGTGAAGCTTCCCGGAGTCATAAATCGGAGCGCTGCCTTCGGTCCCATGAAGGCTGTTGCCGAATGTCAGGTAACGGCCCTCGAGAGCATAGCTGGCCATGAGGAGCGGGCCAACACTCTGAGAAAAGTTCTGAACGACCTGGAGGGTCAAGTGGCCAGGTTCCGGGATGCCAAACAGCAGAGCCCGACGCCATTGTTCCGCACAGAGGATGAGGCTTTGATGACAGCTCTTGCGGAGGAGAAGGCTACCTTCCAGGTAAGGAATGATGCCCTGGCTCGGGAGATCGGGGAGCTGGCTGACCAGTATGGCCAGTTTAATGCTGCAAGTGAGGTACGTGCTGCCTCGAAGAATAGAATGGCTGCACAGATCACTGAGAAGCATAACCACATTGTGCAGATCAGGAACGAGATTGCTCAGCTGAAAGCTGACTGAGGGCGGCGACATCTGAACAGGAGGATTATTTGTCCCAGACTGCCATGACTGCCACCGCTTCTGCCCATTTAGGAGAGCAGCTGGCAAAGTAGGAGGGGGAGCATCAGAGTCTGATCCTCTTTGAAGATGAAGCCTCTCGTCAAGAAGAGGCTCGACGTCGAGCTGTTGTGAAATCTGAGGCCGAGATTGTTGCTCTGAGGGACAGCATCAATCACCTGTGTATCCCGTAGATTTTGTAACTTCTTTTTTTTGGCTGTCACGGATCTTGTACCTTTTTTTTTCATCTTTTGATAGACGTTTAAGTACAAAATAAAGAATCTTTTCAGAAATGAATGTAGTGTTGTGAAATATCGATGCTAGAGGTAATGTGGACGTAGCATGGATATTTTTGGTGGGTATTCTGTTGGGGAATTTTTGATATGGACCTATTATCTATTTTATATTCGAATGATTCGAATATAGATAATAAGTTGAATGAAGCTGCTAGTAGAGGTAATATGGACGTAATAGCAGAGGATGTTCTATATCTGACCAGAGGTAATATGGACGTGGAAAGATATATAGCATTGGGGGGAGTGGATAGTTTAGAGGTAGTATGGACATGATTATCCTTGATGAATGCTTTGCTCAGAGGTTATATGGACGTGAAAAAACATAATCATTTTATTGGGGAAATATTTATCAGAAAATAATTCAGAGGTAATGGGGACGTGACTTGTTTTCGTCAAACCGAGTTTGGACAGAGTCAAAAATGGAAATGATTTCACTAGAGAAATATTTAGAGGACCTATTATCCAGGGCGTATTCAAGACTCTTGAAATACGGATAATAGTTAGGTAGTTTTTTTTGGAATCATATAAACATCGTACTGTACATTTACATGACTGAGTATATATGAACAAAAAGAGGTTACACACAGTATTTCTTCAGGAACTTGCCATTGATAGGCATCATGAGCAAGTCACCATCGGGCTTGGTTAGCGGTACGTACCGTTAGAATACACCGATTCTATGACGAAAGGACCTTCCCAATTAGGCTGAAATTTCCCTCTTGTTTTGTGCGTCATGACCATCGATCTTCTCACTGCTAAGACTAGATCACCAACTTAGAAGATCCTTTCCTTCATTTTTTTATTGAAGGCTCTGGAAAGGCGTGCTTGGTATAGCTCAATGCGCTGCTGAGCTAACAAGCACTTTTTGTCTAGCACTTCGAGCTCTTGGAGTCGCAGACGGTAGCTCTCTTCAGTAGTCAGCTCGCTGGCTAGGGCTACCCGAGAGAAGAAATATGGATTTCTAGGGGAAGAACTGCTTTGCTCCCATAAACTAGAGAGAATAGCGTACTGCCTGTTGGAGTCCGGACCGTTTGTGCGATAGGCCTATAGACATTCACCTAGCTTCTCGTTCCAATCGCGTTTATTTGAAGACACGAACTTCTTGAGAAGCTTTATGATGGTTTTGTTGAAGGCTTCTGCTAGCCCGTTAGCCGCTGGATTGTAGACAGTAGAGGCTACGTTCTGGATTCGATCCTTATCACAGAGCCGATATAATGCATAGCTTGCGAACTGTGGACCATTATCATGGATGATCCTGCGAGGTAGGCCGAAGTGGTAGATGATGTGATATTTGATGAAACTGATCACGTTTGACGTTTTCACTTCGGTGAGCGGTATAGGATCTTCCCATTTGGAGAAGTAATCGATTATAGCTAGGATGAACCGATGTCCTTTGGTGGATGGCAGGTTGATTGGTCCTATGACATCCATACCCCAGGCTTCAAATAGCCAAGACGCTGCCGTCGGGTGTAGAAACTTCGAAGGTTGATGAATGAAGTCAGCGTGGAACTAGCAAGCTTACACTTTTTTGCATATTCAACAGCATCCGCTATCATTGTGGGCCAGTAATAACCCATTCGTTTGAGGCGATCTTGTAATTTGGGGCCTGGTTGATGTGCACCACAAACTCCATCGTGAGCCTCCCGGAGTACATGCTTGGCTTCTCTGTCAGATAAGCATCGTAACAGTAGCCTGTCATAAGAGCGTCAGTACAGCATCTTGGTAGCTGTATCATAATAAAATCTGAGGGATCGCCTTTGGATGGATACAGCTTCCTTCGGGTCCTCACGGAGGATTCCATAGATAGCAAAGTCTATGAAGGAAAATCTCCAGTCTTTAGCATCGACGTTTGTTTCTGCTACGTAACTATGAAAATATGCAAGGCATCTTTCACACAGAATAATTCTCGACCAGACACTGTGATCGACTACTGTGTATTGGTAGGAACGGTCAAGGAAGCAACGAGACCGGCTAGAGCATCTGCTTCTATATTCTGTAGTCGAGGTATGTGCTCGATGAAGAATCCAGCGAAGGTAGACGCCAGCTCGATTGTTGCTCTGTAGTAGGGGATAAGGTCTTCGTGGTGAACTTCATAATCTCCTCGGACCTGACTAACTATTAGCTTAGAATCGCCATAAGCCTCTAGATAGTCAACTTCCAGTTGCTTTGCCAGTTGCAGGCCGATTAATAGGGCATTATATTCGGCTATATTGTTGGTGCATGGTCCCAAGAGAGAATATGTACGGTGTATAACCAGATGATCAGGTGACACGAGCACGACACCTACTCCAGCCACGATATTCCCTTTGGGTCCTGTTCTTGATGCACCATCAAAGAACATTCGCCAAATAGGGATTTCTTCAGTTGCAGTATTAGACTCCACCACTTCGTCGGAGATTTCGTCGTAGAGTTTGGACGACTCCGGCACCGGGTGAGCTGCTAGGGAATCAGCTAATGCTTGGCCTTTTACTGCCTTCTGAGGAACGAAGATCATATCATATGGAGTCAAAAACATTGCCCATGTAGCTAAACGGGAATTGAGAGAGCCCGGTTTAGTCATGAGTATTCTGAGAGGGTTGACTTTAGATATAATGTGGATAGTCTGCCCAGACACGTAGTGGCGTGTCTTCTGGATGGAAAATACTAGTGCAAGACATTCTTTCTCTACCGGTGTGTATCTGTGCTCGGCACCCACCATTGTGCGGCTGAGGTAGTAGATTGCCTGTTCATGGCCGCCTTCATTCTTTTGAGCTAAGAGGGCGCCAAGGGAATAATCCATAGCGCGGACATATAGTAAGAAGGGCTTCCCATTATTGGAGCTACAAATACTGGAGGGCTTGTAGATATGCCTTGAT